>QVTF01003924.1:5000-25000 GCA_003573665.1 Oxygymnocypris stewartii | reverse complement strand
CGTTTGGCTGAGCATTAATCCTCAAATCTTCATTCCCAAAGAATGACCATAAATATTTTGTCAATATTCCAAAAAGAAAATTACGTGAACGACTTTATTTAATCACGTGACAAAAACAAAAGACTACTCGTGTCGCGTGAAGGTGAGGAGGAATAAACCACGGACAACAGGTGATGTTATATCAGATATTACCGTCGTGTTGTGTTTCTGAACCCTTTACACGCGCACATTAATCTTCGAAATAATATAGTTTCAAGTGTCATTTCTCAACTAGGCTTATTTAAGTTTATGAGTGTTTATTTTGAAATTGCTTAACAAAAGAAAGCATGTAAATGCTACATAATTTAATTAATTTTGAATTAAAATATAAATAATTAATAGGGAATAAATGATCATCGTGTATGTAGCCGAAGTTTAAAAAATGATGCATGACTAATTTTAGTCAGATTGTTCAGGTTAAAAACAAAAAAGAATAAATGCCGCATTAAATTATTCAAAACATTATGGTCATGTGAGATATGAGTCGTACAGACAGGTTTACAACGCTTTAACTTGACTTCAGTCGAACTTAATTAAATAATTAAAAAATATTAATCATCTGAGCACCTGTTAAAGCATTTCATGCCCGACAAGATCCGAACAACAGACTCAAACCAACTGCCGTGTGTGTGTCTGTGTGTGTGTGTGTGTGTGTGTGTGTGTGGTGCGTGTTCGTGTGGTGTGTGTGTGTGGTGTGTGCGTGTGTGTGTGTGCGGTGTGTTCGTGTGTGTGTGTGTGTGTGTGTGTGTGTGTGTGTGTGTGTGTGTGTGTGTGTCTCTCTGTGTGTGCGTGAGTGAGTGTGTGTGTGTGTGTGTGTGTGTGTGTGTGTGTGTCTCTCTCTCTCTCCTTCCTCTCTCGTCCTCTCATCTGTGTGTGTGTGTGTGTCTTTCTCTCTCTCTCTCTCTGTGTGTGTGTGTGTGTGTGTGTGTGTGTGTGCGCGCGTGAGTGTGGGTGTGTGGTTTGTGAGTGTGTGTGTGTGGTCTCTCTCTCCTCTCTGTGTGTGTGTATGTCTGTGTGTGTGCGCGCGTGAGTGTGTTCGCGCGCGTGTGTGTGTGTGTCTGTGTCTCTGTGTGTGTGTGTGTGTGTGTGTGTGTGTGGTGTGTGTGTGTGTGTGTGTGTGTGTGTGTGTGTGTCTCTCTGTGTGTGTGTGTGTGTGTGGGTCTCTCTCTCTCTCTCTCTCTCTCTGTGTGTGTGTGTGTGTGTGTGTGTGTGTCTCTCTCTCTCTCTGTGTGTGTGTGTGTGTGTGTGTGTGTGTGTGTGTGTGTGTGTGTAAACTCACCACAGACTTTCTAATCTCTTGTTTTAACCTTTAAAACCTGGTTTTGTTTAGTTTTGTCGTAGGTACAGATTCAAGGCCCTTGAGATGCTGCACGTTTATTCATTTCGTCGCATTAAAATAATCTTCATTTCAAGTCAAATATAATAATAAACAATAATGCATAATATTAATAATATAGATAATAAAAATAAACTGTAATACAATAGCAACACACTTAGATCTGCTATCAGAATTATATTGATATTTTATGTAGCCTAAATAAAATTCACAGAATGAGAATATTTGCAGCCAACAAAATGACATGAACATGTTTCTTAACGCTGTATATATAAATTACATTACATTTTAAATAGGCAAAAATCACTGAGAATATCAGAAAACAAACCTCATCTTTGTCAAGTTAAAAGTCCAGCCAGAGGTGTTTTGTAACAGCAGGTTAACATGTTATGTTCGCCGAGCCCAAAGACTGTATTGTCATATTTACAGCTGCGGCGCGATACAAATATTAAACGGCTTTAATAACCAAATTCATCCGTTCGTCTCGACGCTAGTTCAGTCGGATCTCGTGGACGTTTCTCTGTAATGAGATGTGGTTCATTTACGAGCTAAAGAAGCGGGTTTCAGCCGCGTGTAACGCTCAGAGACTTACCGAGAGCCGCCGGAGCTGTGCACGCGCCCCGAGCAGACGGTAACGGCAGCATCACGGGGTCCGGGGCGCATTGATTCTGATCAATAGTGCTGCACTTACACAGCAGATGGCCAGAGAGGAAAAATCACTGTCCCAATCGAAGAGTCACTCGGGCTTCTTCAGCTTTAGCTTGAAAGAACAAATGATGCATCATAATAAGTGTGTTTCATTCACACTCAATCCGTTTACACTTAATCTCATTACATCTGAACGCTTGCCGTCAAACTAACGCGTTTTCTTACTGTTAGTCTTTATAGTCTGCATTATTGATTTTTTTTAAATACATACATTAATCAGAGTAATTATCGGTTTGATATTGCAATCAAAAATCTCACAGAAAACTGTTTTGCATTTAAAAATACTATGACCTGATCCTGGTTTAGTCCAAGCCCTGTCTGTGAAACCAGGTCTTTGGTTTGTTACTGTTTTATGTAGTATTATAGGTGTATGTTGATTTTTATTTATTATATTTGTCTTATACAGAGAGGCTATTTGAGAATTTTAATTGACTAATTAAGAAAAAACATGTTTATCATCATTACCTGTTTACAGCTATTTAATGAAACATATTTGTAATCATTTCTAGTCCATTATCTATATTTTAAGTGAAATTAAAGAGATCCACGAAGTGTAAATTACATTTGGGCATTTTTCTATCTTTCTTTATGCATTATTATTATCTATATTTTACAATTTAGAAAAATAGTAAACAAATTAGAAAATACGCAACAGTTTGGTCAATGCATAATTTCTGTTTTCGTGTGTTTTGTGTTGTGAAAAATGTTTTTAGGTTCTAAAAAAAACCTAAAAGAATACTGTTAAATATGCTGATATATAATACAAATACTATATCATAAAATCGCTCTTTTCTAAGAGAGACCGTTTGTTCATTTGCGGCTGTTGAGTGTAAAGCTATAAAGTGAGTTTGGCGTTAAGCAAAGAAAACAACGTCCACGATGGAGTCTCTCTCTCTCTCTCTCTCTCTCTCTCTCTCTCTCTCTCTCTCTCTCTCTCTCTCTCTCTCTCTCTATCGATTTTCTTTGACGTGAATAAGGGCCTTTTTCAGTCCGTGATTCTTCGCGTTATAGCTGGAGCGCGCACAAAAGCTCTCGCGGAACACCCGAGCAGGAATCAAGCTCGCGCGTCTCCTGCAGCAGGTACAGACACTTGTCCTCCAATGTGTGGCAGCTGAAAGGCTTGAGGAGGACACTGGGCCCCCTGCACCTCCTGCTCCTCCTCTGACAGCTGATCAAAAGAAAAATAGGTCACGCTTTTCAGACTTCTGTCGCTCATCCTTAATTACAGTCGCTTTAAACAAAAGCAGCATCTGCGCATCCTCCAAACAAAATCGCAACCGGCATTCGAGAAATCTGTTCTTCTGGATCAGACCATAAAAGAAGTAACTGATCGATTCGGACTGATCTGAGGTTAAAACAAACACGCAGACCTCACTCAGATATAAAAGTCATGCACTGCGAATTCGGATTAGAATTTAACGCGGTGTAAAATTGTGTTTGGAAACAGAATAAAGCCTTAAAACAACCCTGGCAAAATACAACCGATACAAACAAGAGAATGATCGGCTCCTGTTTACAGTGTGTGCATTTATATTTACAGAGCACAAAATACAATATGTATATTTTATATTTAGATATAATTAATATGCATAATTCATCTTGTATATATTAATATAACGCATGTAATGAGGACGAGTTAAATTAATGGTTAATTCAAATAAAACATGGGAAAAATACAAGATTTAAGCGTGCAGGTGTTTAATTTCAATGGATGAAATCAGATAGATAGATAGATAGATAGATAGATAGATAGAGAGAGAGAGAGAGAGAGAGAGAGAGATAGATAGATAGATAGATAGATAGATAGATAGATAGATAGATAGATAGATAGATAGATAGATAGATAAATAGATAGATATTGATCCATCGAAGTAAAAACAGACAAATACAAATATTCAGAAATTTGTTCAATATGCACGACGATGCACAACATAAAGATATAGAATTTCATTATAATTGTTTTTATTACTAATGTGTACACTTCAGGTACTAAAGTGTATAACTTTAAGGTAATAATATGTGCCCTTTGGGGGTAAATAAGATACAAAGATGTGCCTTTTACTCCCTAGTAGCCTTTTTTCCTGAGAGTGCACAGTTATATTTCAGGATTTTGAATAGACCCGTTCACGTGATGATATTTTAGTGTTGTTTCGAAGAGGATGCACCGGATAAACGATGCGTTTACAATGACAGCGAAGCGCCCTTCTGACGCGCGATTCCAGATGCAAAGCCAGCGACTCCGAACGGCTTCGTGGAAGCGTCAGGGATTGGCCAGAGGAGTGCTGGCGAGGAACGCGATTGGACCATTAGCGTGTCAATCAAGGCCAAAACCCCTCCCCTTTCAGCAGGGTCGGGTGCGCGCGGAGCAAGCCCACCCCAAACACCTCCAGCTGCCCAAACAGAAGACGCAGGAGGAGTAGAGGGCTCGGACATGGGGAGAAATCAGCACTGGCCCGTCTGATAGAGATCGGTGTTTTTTATTCATAACAAAAGGAGGAAAAAACCCGAGAGGCCTTAGGAGAGAGAGAGAGAGAGAGAGAGAGATAGGGGGAAAAAACAAAACAAATACGGAGAGAAACCCATCCCTGGCACAAAGCTGGACATAAATCAATGGACTGAATGAAGACTGCCTATAACGCCTATCGATGCCTGGCCAAGGATTTGGATGCGTACGCCATGAACCCAGAGATGACAATGGACATTGGCAGCCTAAGCCATGAGCAGGACTTGATGAGCAGCCACAGCCCCCATCACAACCGCAATCCGGGGGCTTCCTTGCGGATACACCAGGATCTGACCGTAGCGTCTTCGCGCTCCGCGATGGTCTCCAGCATGGCTTCGATTCTGGACGGCGGCGGCGGCGGCGCAGGAGGAGAGTACCGTCCAGAGCTTTCGCTGCCGCTCCATCACGCCATGAGCATGCCCTGCGACACCTCCCCATCCGGGATGAGCGGCACCTACACCACCCTGACCCCTCTGCAGCCCCTGCCGCCAATTTCCACCGTGTCCGACAAATTCCACCATCCGCACCATCACCACCATCACCACCAGCGTTTCTCTGGGAACGTGAGCGGCAGCTTCACTCTCATGCGGGACGAGAGGACTCTACCAGCCATGAACAACCTCTACAACCCCTACCACAAAGACATGAGCGGGATGGGGCAGAGCTTGTCCCCTCTGGGCAACGGCTTGGGCTCCATCCACAACGCGCAGCAGACGCTCCACAACTACGGCGCGCACAGCCACGATAAGATGCTGAGCTCCAACTTCGACGCGCACACTGCCATGTTGGCCAGAAGTGACCAGCACCTCTCCAGAGGCCTCGGTGGCCCCGCAGCGGGCATGATCCCGCCGCACCTCAACGGGATGCTCGGGCATCCGGGCCACCCTCAATCCCACGGGCCCGTGTTGGCTTCCAACCGGGACAGACCGCTCTCCTCCAACTCCTCCTCCGGAGCGCCGGGCTCCGGCTCGGGGCAGCTAGAAGAGATCAACACCAAGGAAGTGGCGCAGCGCATCACGGCCGAGCTCAAGCGCTACAGCATCCCGCAGGCCATCTTCGCGCAGCGGGTGCTGTGTCGCTCGCAGGGCACGCTCTCCGACCTGCTGCGGAACCCCAAACCCTGGAGTAAACTCAAGTCCGGCCGCGAAACGTTTCGCCGCATGTGGAAGTGGTTACAAGAGCCCGAGTTTCAGAGGATGTCGGCCCTTCGGCTTGCAGGTAAGACAAGGTATCTGCTTTTGAACATCTCCTGTGGTGATTTTTAGGCTTTGGCGGGAGTATTTGTTGTGTTCAACATTTCACTGATGCGCAGACGCGCCGCGCTTTTATTTTATTTTATTTCAAACGTCAGGAGTGAAACAATGTATCGCTCCGCTTCCGTTTGGAATTTTCCCGTTCTTTATTTACTTTTGAAATGTTGCAAGTGCATGCTTTGGAAGAGCCGCCTCGGTCTCTTTTCTCTCGGTCAATGAAAAGCTTTTAGAGGGATGCTGAATAGGGATGTGTTGGTAATTACTGGACTGTTATTCCCCTCCTGCCCCTCTACATCAGGCGTGTTGCCCCCTCTAGCGATGGGCGGTGCAGGACCCCTTTTCCTTTGTTCGGATGAAGAAAAAGCAAGACTTGAAATGTGTAGTTTAGCATGCGAGGTGTCAGAGACGGTGTCGTGTTGTTGAAGAGCATCCTATCAGTGCATTAAAATAAAAGCTTGGTGCATATTGATTTTTAATTTGTAGGGTGATGCACAATTATTCACTGAAGTAATGGACAGCTCTGATGCCTCATGCATTGTGCAACACAAAGTGTGTGAGCCTGTGCATTAACTTCAGCTGAGAAAAAAACAAACTGAGCATCTCTCGTTTAAAGAACAATGCATTTGAGTGTTACCAAAAGGTTCGGAGAAGGAGTGCGTGTTTGAGCTGTTAAATCACATAACACGAGCATCTTTGTCAAAACATGCCATCATTGATTCTTTGCATATAATGCGTTCAGCTAATGTGATCGGCCTCAGAAGGCCATTGTTTTGTCAAGCAAACGAATGCATTTTCTTTCATCAAGAATGCCGTTTTAAGCAGAACTGTGCTTTGAGATGTTGGCGTAGGCGCTTTAATGCTGTTTCCCTGCAGGGCTCTGGTCTCACAGATGGCTTTGGGTTGGGGGGAAGGTATTATGTGATCTGCAGGGGAATTGAAAAGAAGAACAGAGGCTGCAGCGGCTCGATGAATTATTGATAGAAATCTCTGCGTGACCCTCAGCTCAACGCACAAAACGTCACCTTGTCTTGGGTTAAACAGGCAGAGATGTGCAGCCCGGCACCTGCCTTTTGTTTGGTGTTCTGGAGGAGTTGCACATCATGACATCAGAAATGTCTGACCCAGAGAGAATTGCTGGCCGCTTTGTTTTCATGCATGTAAATGCTACACTCTTAAAAATGAAGGTTTCACAGCGATGCCATGAAAGAGCTGTTTTCAGTTCCTCAAAGAACCGTCTCAAATAGTGTGAGGAACATAATACAATTCTAAAGAACATTTACGATCCCATTGATTTAGAGGTTCTTCATGAAACCATAACGCCAGTAAAGAACCTTTATAGTTTTGAGTTAAGTTTGTAACTTCTTGCATATTAATCGATATAATGCTAAACTGTTGATAACTGATTTTAGATTAAAATACTTAGAAATGATTTTCATATTAGGGTTACAGTGAGGTCCAAAAATAACAGTGACTTTAAACAAAACATTAAAATATTCTATTAAACTGCAAATAAATACAGTTTTGGGGAAATGTCAAACTAAAAGTAGTTATTTATTAAGGTGACTAATCATGCGTGTGACTCTTTGTACAGACGGTCAGATTTCCTTGCTTTGAAGACGTTCCCAGGTTTTGCACTTTTAGAGTCCAACTTCATTTCATTAAATGTTATTTAGATAATATGGAAAATGTAAAAAACCAAATGTGATTTTTGAACCCCATGATATACTCACGCTTGAAGCTACATAGCAATTGACTGAGTTACTGGTCTTCTTCAAGCATAGCGGTGCAGGTGCCTGATGTCACAGGAGAAAACCACTATTCATTTAGTCAAATCAAACTGGACCTCATTCCAGTCACACAGCGCAGGCAATCAGCTCGAGACCAACCTCGGCCACGGACAAACAACTTTATTAAGCAAATGATGAAAGGGGACAAGCGCTGTGATACGAGTCAGGACAGAGGAGATTGAAAAGGAGAAACACCATAAATAAGAGCTCTGGAGATGGAGAAATATACCTCCAACACATGTCAGACTGCATTCGGAGAGACGTCTCTCCTGATTTGGGCTTCTGCAAATGACTATTTCACTTTCCAATTGAAGAAAGACGGGGAAGATAAGAAATATCTGAAAGTCTGAGAGCACTTGCATTTTTGTCATTTAATACAAAATGTTTATTTACAAAGTATATTAACAGAATACCAATATTTGAGTGAAAGTTGAAATGAAAAATGAATTGCATTAGTGCATTGGAGCAAGAAAACTTGATGATGAGTATCTGTATGAAAAGTCACATGATTAATGAATGACGCTCATTTACTGACATTTGATCCTAATGTTGCAAGGACTCAAATATTTCTTCATTTTCACATCATTTGCATTTTTTGTTTAATATCCAAAAACTGTTTATTTATAGGATTGCATGAAAAAATCCCAGATTTTCAATTTGGTTTCAAATAATTTGACACATTGTAAATTATTATTTAATTACATATTTTCATGGAAAAATCCAACATTTTCAATGTGTTCTCAAACATATGGATATCACTGTAAAGTATTATTTATTTCCAGATCTCAGCTTTTAATTGTGGTTTCAAACATTTGAACACTACTATGTATCATTATTTATTTATGCATTTGCATGAACATTTGTACAGTTTAGATATTTGGTCACCTTTTTTATTTATTTGCATGTCAAAAATCCCAAATATTTGATGTGATCCGAGATATTTTAACGCCACTAAATTATTTTTTATTGGCATATTTGCATAAAAAAACAGAATGTTCAATATAGTCTCAGATATTTGAACACCACTGTAAATTATGATTTATTTACAGTTTAGATATTTGGTCACCTATTTTATTTATTTTCAAGTTAAAAATCCCAAATATTTGATGTGATCCGAGACATTTACATACACCACTGTAAATTATTGTTTGCATAAAAAAACAGAATGTTCAATATAGTCTCAGATATTTGGACACCACTGTAAATTATGATTTATTTACATTTATGCATGAAAAAATTCTGACTTTTAAATGTGGTCTTAGACGTTTGGGCGCCACTGTATATTATATAGTAACGGTTGACCGATATGCTTCTTTAATGGCAAATTCAATACCGATATCTACAGAAGATGTTGGCCGGTAAATGCTGATGTGCACGGTAACCGATAATAGTATTTTAATCACAATGAAATTGACAATTTGTATTACATAATATGAAATTCTCTTACACATTATGAGTTTTGTAGTGCTTACAGTAGACCCCAAAAGACCCGGCCGATATATCGGCAAGTGACTAGTTGGAATAAGTCACAATGAGGTTGTGCGATTTGAATATAAAGTGAAAGCAAGGATGCAAAACAAGGGTTATACAATCAGCTATATTTGTCACGCTAGGCCGATCGTGCATCATTGTTTTCTGGGCAGAACCAGGACAAAGAGATCAAACTCCCCGGCCACGCTGCTGTTTATTTCCGTCCTGTCGTTCAGTGATGTGTATGTGAGCTATGTCACTTTCTCAAACAAATATGTGTTGCTGAACGACGGCGGATCGATGCTGGTAATCTCTTAAAGATTAAAAGGGCATTAATGCTGGCAACAATAACATAAACGTGTGCACCCAGTTGGCATTGATCTGGAACCCGATCCGGACTTGTTCCAGTAAAGCTGACGCTGGAAGAACGTTCCCAGCAAGCCGACTGACTCCTGACGGGCTATTCTGAGCCGTGCTTGTTTCAAAGCATCAGCTGATGAGATGCGTAACCGAGCGTAGATGTTTAATCACTCCGGCTCGGTGTTAAAACGACCTTCACACGACGCGACGCGGCGCGGCTCCAGAGAGGACGGCGTCTGATCTTTATAATGCTTTGAGGGATCTTTTAGTGATGAGATTCTCTTCTCAACCCAATAAGTGTGTAACACGGGCCAAGAGAGGGAAATAACCCCGGCAGAAATATGATCGAGCCCGACTGGTTTATCAGATACTCTTGATATTGTGCTTTTGATGCAGAAAGCAGACAAATCCAATCTCATGGAAGACGTCCTAACATTATTTTATGAAGAAGAAAACCCAGCATTGCTTGTTGTGTTATTAAGAGCATGCTGTAACACTTAACAATAAGCTTTCATTGGTTAACATGAACTAATAATGAACTTCTATTGCACTTCATTTACAAATGCTTTTTAAACTCGCTAACGAGTAATAAATGTTGTTAAAGATGATAGCTCACCGTGAGACTTATTGAGTGCTTTCTTTAATATTTTAGACATTAAAGTAGATTGATTTAAATGTAATCATGATAATATCGGTTAGAGGTCTTTGAATATGTTTAAGTGTGGTTGAGAAACTCACACGCATCTGTATTTCGCTTATATAATCCAGAGACACATTTGATGTTTAACATGTATAATGTGTGTATTTTACTCGTCTATTGCTGTCTGAACAGTTCAGATAATAAAAGAAAGTTAGTTTTATTAAACAGTTTAGATGAACTGTATAGTGGGGTCTGAAAAAGCTTCTAAATTCATAAATGATTTCTACATTTGTCACAGCGTAGTCATTTTTAATGCTTGGGAAAAAGCTTCATTTTATGTCAGAACTGCTTTGTTTTGAAATGTTTAAGTCCGAGGTGTTTGTGACTCGTGCGTCTCTCAGCATGTATATCTTCTCTGAAGCCTGCGTTCATGCAGTAGCGGGTTGTTTTGTAGTTTCGAGGTGAAGTGATGTGATTATCTCTGTGTCAGGCTCAAATGTGATTTCGTCAGAGCAAAGGGCAAAGGTTTTGGTCTCGTAGCCCCACGAACCGGCCGTGATGCTGCTGTCAGTAAACGAACCGTGAGCCAAAACATGTTTTTATGAACCGAGTCAGTTTCTCTTGCGTTGATCCGTAGATGAACTTGTAGATGAAAACATGCAAAACGTGTTTTTCTTCAGCTTATACACCGTTATGTCTCTTACTCTGCTGTGGCTTGTTAGAAAGAAGAGGACACTTTTAACTTCAGCTATGAGGAAAGAGAAAGGTTCATGTTTGCTTTTCTCGAAGCTGATAAGAGTTCATTATTTACAGTTGGGTCTTGTGTTCTTTTAAATAGAGCTTTTGTTTGACAAACTGCCATCATTTATTCACCTCGGCCTACATGTTGTTCCAAACACATTTTATTATTTAGTTCATTTATGTTTATTAATTTGGCAGATCATTGCATTGCATTCCTTCCGAAGGGAACCCATGACTTAGACATTGCAATATAACAATAATAAAAACTTTAGGAATATATTCCTTTTAATGCAAAAATAGAAATCCTGTATCTTTGTGCAACACTTTTGGTCATGTTTGTCAAGCTCCAGAAAACCATACTGTTATTAAATGTCTCTTTTGTAGGGAAATAAGCTGCATTAATATCTGTTATATCTTTTAAGGATGGAAAAATCTTATGGATCGAGAGATGTTTAACAGAGTTAAGCCAAATACAGTATTATAAAACATGTATTTCTCACCATGAAATATAGCCACAGAAGCTGGAATGGCGTTAAACACAAACAAACACGGGTCTGTATGAAGGTTAACAGAGGTGTTGTTTTACCATGTGATGCAATTCAGATTCAGACAAGTTGATTCTTGCCAAACAAAGATACGGATAAGAAAAATAGCGATCTGAGTAATCAGTGTGAGGCACATCAGTGTGTTTGTGAAGCTGATTGGATCATTGACTGGTGTTGTTGATCAGCATTGTTTCAACACATCGAGCGTTCTGATTGGCTCTATCAGTGTGCTGATGTTTCAAACCTTTGTACCGCTGATGTCATCATTTCAGACCGTTTCTTCATGTGTCCCGCTCCTCGTGGAGATCAGGAGATACGGAGACAGCTGTGAAGGACACTTCAGGAAAAAACACTGGTTCTGTGTCATGCATTGCTCAAGAGTTTGGGCTGTTTTTCTTCCATAAAATATCTTGAAAAGAAAACATCCAAAATACACATTTCAAAAATTCATTTTTATTACACTTTACCCATTTGCGTCTGTATATTTCAGTTCCAATGCATATGTTAAACGTTTTTTCTCCACTTCAGCACATGCACCAAACATAATCTGAAGATTTTTACTGAGAGGTTTGTTCATATATCATTTGCTTTGATTTCTAACATTTTATTATTCTATATTCTATATTTTTTTCTGGCTGTTGACAGTAAGAGATATCCAAAACCCCCTCATATAAAAACCGTCACCTCTAATGTATCAGCAAAATAAAACAATATTATATCTGGCTTTATCCAAAGTTCTGAATAATTATCTGGAATTCCATACGAATTATTGCATTTTTAATTACATAAGGCCTCTCTTGCATATTTGAACATATCAAAAACTTGTACTACAAAACAATTGTTTTAATGTACTGTGATTAATCAACCGGGGAAGTATGAAATATCTATTTGTTAGAATTTTTACCCTGAATGTCACTGCATTAGATATCAAATATCACAGCAAGTGTTGTTTATTTCTTAAGAAAGATACACAAACACTGTTTACAACCAAAATACTTAACAGTAAAGTATGAAATGATAGAACGACTTCCAAAAAATATTAGTTGATAAAAGCCATTTATTGCAGAAACGATCCTGCCGTATTTCAGACATGCACATACTTGATATGTTTATTATAAATGTGAACACATAATTTAGTGGTGATGTATTTAGTTCTGGCTCAGGCGAGATGATCCACTGCAGAGAAGAGAACACATGACTCTGTCTCTCTCTCAGTGTCTCTTTCCTCGCCCTCCTCCATCTCTCGGCGAGGTGTCCGGTCTGCACATTAAGGATATCCGCACATGCACAGAATGACACAGCTAAGTGCAGGACTACAGCATAATGCATTTAGCAAGTCCTCTCGCTCTAACGCACACACACACACACACACTCTCACTCACACACACACACTCTCACTCACACACACACACACACACACACACACACACACAGACATAGTCACACACACACACACTCTCACACACACACACACACACACACACACACACACACTCTCACTCACACACACACACACACACACACACACACACACACACACACACACACACACACACCTCTCACTCACACACACACACACAGACATATTCACACACACTCTCTCACTCACACACACACACACACACACACAGACAGTCACATACACACACTCTCACACACCACACAACACACACCACAACACACCACACACACACACCACACACCACACACACACAGACATAGTCACCACACTCTCTCACTCACACACACACACACACACACACACAGCACTACACACACTCACACACACCACACACACACCACACACACACACACACACACCCCACAACACCACACCCACACACCCACCACCACAATCCCTCACTCACTCATCACTCACTCACCACACACACATACACACACACACACACACACTCACAAACACACACACACACACACACACTCACTCACTCACTCACTCACTCACAACACACACACCACACACACACACACACACACACACACACCACACACACCACACCAACACACACACACACACACACACAAAGAGCGTATGCTCAGAAAGCATTTGAGCGGCCCGGCGTTCTCATGACTGTGAGAGTACGAAACACTAGCCGAATTTAAAAAAGAATGACTTTCTCTCATCTGTTATGGGGAGGTTTCAGAGAACAAGTGAAAACATTACCGATCGTGTTTTGTGGTGAAATATTGATCCGATGCCCCACCCCCCCTCCCACACACACACACACACACACACTCTCGTTCTCTAGCTGTCTTTGTACTGTATCTCTCGCTCTTTCTCGCTCATGTAAATCTGATGACTTTAAGATGCATGACTGGACATTTAAAGATGCTGTTAAAGCCATTACAAGTGCGTTAGCTGGCAAAAATGAGTAGGGCATTTTATTTTAAGATTTTGTTTTATTTGCATGAATTCGTTTTAGAGCAATATTAACCAGGCTGATTTATTGATTATTATATTATATTATTGAGTCTATCAAGTCTTTTGGGCTACATGTCATATCAGTGTTGTTACAGAATAGTATATTTGAGATGCTATTATAATTGTATTAATATTTTAATTTATTTTTTATTTTTATGTTTGTTGTTTTAATTGAGTTTTTCCTTAAAGTTCGAATAATGTTCTTGCCATGTTTTTTGCCAACTAGCTGAAATAAAACCGGTTTAAGTTTTTGTTTATTCAGTGAATGTTTATTGTAAGTAAAGAAATTGCTCGAATGATTTTAGTTATCTATAATAACCCTGATATATATCAACTCTACTACTGACAGCATAATTCAACACATTCGATGTAGATATTGTAGGATAAGTGTTTAAATGTCTCTAGATATCTGCAGTTTGTCAGATCAGTAATTCTCAGTTTACATCTCTCCAGATCTCCAGAAACGAGCTTCAGCTGCATGTATAATTCAGCGGTTTGTTTTTATGAAGTCATAATGTACCGAGAGAACTGGTCGAGTAAAGCTCCTGCGTCTGATGTGAAGACTGCAGTCAACATGTAATTTACCATAATCCTCTTTTTTATTAGGGAATGATTCATATTGTTTGCTCGAACTCTTAAAAGACTTTCTTTATCTGCTGGCGTCATGTTGCTTAATGTTAATATTTCATGTGTGTTGCGTTTACCTTTTCCAGGTGATTAGAAAATAATGTACAGAGTCTGAATTAGTCACACGAAACAGAGATGTAAAAATATGGCACTGATTTTAGATTATATGAAGTGAATATAAATACATTTAAAGGTCCGGAATGATAATGGAATATGGATTCAGTCTTAAAATGACAAATAAGATTTACTGTGTTTATCAGTAGCCAATACATTGATATGTATTACACTAATATATTTGTTAAAAATTCACACTCAAATATTTTTTTTAAGTTTTTTAAATTTTTTGGCTTATGCCAATAGCCTTTATATGGCCATATAACATCTAATATATTTTCTTACACAATTTGTTTATTATTGCACACAAAAATCCTCAAATAATCTATAATCAAATATGATCCTAAAATTAAAATTCAGTTTTTATCCTAATATTATATATATATATTAGTCATTTAGCAGACGCTTTTATCCAAAGTGTCATATTATATGACGTCATATTATATTGAGGACATATTAATTTATTCTCTGAATTTCTGAAGATCTAGAGGATCTTATACGGTATTTTTGCTTCCAAATAATGTTTCATATTCCATTAGCAATTCTTTGCACAGTGATAGTTTATTATTGTTATTGTTTTTTGTCCATGCATCTTACTTGATGGCTTTCAGAACAAACTGATTTTCTTTTGTTCATTCAGTTGAGTTGAAAATAATTTGAGTGAATTTGTATTTTATTTATGTTGTAGTGTCATATTTCTCCATTATCCATCAGTAGCATTCCTTTAGGATTTTTTGTACTTCAAATGAAACACAATCTGATTTATTTCAGATTTCCATATATAGGCTGATGAAGCAGGCTGGTCTTTGGGTTCCTCGTTAATTACTGAAGGTGTAAGCTGATGCTCATTACAGGCAAGAACTGATGGATTTCATACGGCCGGGTCTTTCAGGGCATCACGGAAAGAGTGTAGAACCGAGCGAACGACGGCGATGTGGTTAGGACCGTTCCTCTCACACACATTTACATAAACCAGAGGTGTGAGAGCTGCTCTTACCCGTCTGATGAAAGGCCAGGGAAACCTGAGGTATTGATCTGATTGATTGAACTCTACCCCTTTTAGAAAAGCCCAAAGTTGACACCCCTCTCCCACCGCGGAAATGGTGAATCCCTTTGAATAATAGAATTGCTTTTTTGATCGCACTGTAAAGCGCCATAAGAGCCCGTCCTGATGGAGTCCGTGTTGCATGGATGCACATTGACGGCTGAGTGTGTGTGTGTGTGTGTGTGTGTGTGTGTGCGTGTGTGTGTGTGTGTGTGTGTGTGTGTGTGTGTGTGTGTGAGTGTGAGTGTGTGTGAGTGTGTGTGTGTGCGTGTGTGTGCGTGTGCGAGTGTGTGTGTGTGTGTGTGTGTGCGTGTGTGTGTGTGTGTGTGTGTGTGCGTGCGCGTGTGCGTGTGCGTGTGCGTGTGCGTGTGCGAGTGTGTGTGTGTGTGTGTGTGTGTGTGTGTGTGTGTGTGTGTGTGTGTGAGAGAGAGAGAGTGTGTGTGTGTGTGAGAGAGAGAGAGTGTGTGTGTGTGTGTGTGTGTGTGTGCGAGTGTGTGTGTGTGTGTGTGTGTGTGTGCGAGTGTGTGTGTGTGTGTGTGTGTGTGTGTGTGTGTGTGTGTGTGTGTGTGCGTGTGTGTGTGTGTGTGCGTGCGTGCGTGTGTGTGTGAGACTCTTTCGGCCGCAGTAAGCAGAATACCGAATGATGACTGGGAAATTCACTGCTCCACAAAAGCAGCAGTCTGGAGCTTTTATCCAGAGCAGCACTGAACAGAAAGCCATCAGGGCCTCGTAAAGAGAGCTCGGTTTAGGAAGTAAACATTGATCCTTTATTTTACTAGAGAGAAGTACAGCTGCCTCATGCACAAAGACAACTGACCCAGCTACACTCTAAAACAATGGTGCTGTATAGCACTAAAAGTGGTTCTTTGGCTCGTAATCATAGGGGAACCACTTTTGATCTTGGTTCTTCAGCGGTTCTTTGGCATGACTGAGGGGCTATATAGCACCGCTACCGTATACAGAACCACTGTTGGTGCTGTTTAGCACCATTTTTGTTGAAGAAATACAATGCAATATGGCAAATCTTATGGTTCTACATAGCACTATTTGACAGGTTCTGTATAGCACCTTTTAAGATATAGTGCTATATAGTACCAAAAGTGTTTCCCCTATGACTACGAGCCAAGAGCCACTTTTAGTGCTATATAACACCATTTATTTTAGAGTGTAGCAAATGAGAAGTGTTATGAAAATGTTACATTTGAATGTTTAAAATGTTCAGTTTTTTTAAATGTTTCAAAATGTTTCATATTAAATGTTTCAAATGTTCCATATTACATTCTATTCGCTGGACGCTTTATGGGAATGTTACATTTGAATGATCTATAAACAAGTAATTACATTTAAAAAATGTAACATCCAACAAAAATGTTTAAAACATTCTTTGAGTGCTTTTGTATTCTAGGAATGTTTTGTGCTAACATTTTGAGAACATTATTATTAAAATGACTTTTATTATGTATTATATGAAAATGTTTTTCTAAATGTTCTCTGAATATTCAAAACATCTCTTTTAAATGTTATAAAAACTTATTTTTGATTTTGCGAACATTGAGGGAACATTTCATTAGAACCTTTTGCGACTATTATGTGATTAATGAAATTAATTACATTTAACATTTTTAGTTGAACATCCCACTATAAGGTTTCAGAAAAACAAATGTTTGTGCTAACATTGAGAAAATTATTAAGTATGTTTTAAGAATGTTTTCATAATGTAAGAATTGTTACTAAAACGTTATTTGTGAATGTGCAAAATGTCATTTTTTATGTTTAAAAACGATTTTTTTTCTTGGTTATGCAAACATTGAGGTAATATTCCATTTTATTATTTCGTAATATTATGAAAATGTTACTTTTGAATATTCTCTAAACATTTAGTTAGATATTAGTCAAACGTCCAACTGAAACGTGAAAAATATTCAATGAACGTGTGTAATGTTTTTGTGCTGACATGTTCTGCTAAAGTTTTTAATATAAAAAATATATAAAAACGACATTTTTGATAAATTAATAGGATTAAGTTACATTCAAAACATGTTTAAAAAAAAAAAAAAAATTATTGGTTATTCAAACATTGAAGGAATGTTTCAGTTTATCATTTTTATCAGGAAAAAAAGTTATGTTTTTTTGCTAATATTTTAAGAAAATTATAAAATATGTTCTAAGAATGTTTTGCTAACATTCACGTTAAGTTATGAAGACTTAATTTCTCAATGTTTTCTGAATGTTTCAACCATTTTAGTTGCATTTAAAAACATCCAACTGAAATGTTTCAGAAATAGTAATAAATAACGTTTTGAGAAGATGAATCGAGTAATGTTACTGGATAACGTTTACTCATAACTTTGAGAGAACCGCTCCAGAACGTTCCCTGTTAGCTGGAAATATCCCCTAAATTCAGATTTCATTTCTAAAAATGTGTCCCTGGAGCACAAAAGCAGTCATAAGTAGCACAGGTATATTTGTAGCAATAGCCAACAATACATTGTATGGATCAAAATTATTGCTTTTTCTTTTATGCCAAAAATAAGTAGGATATTAAGATCATGTTCCATGAAGATATTGTGTAAATATACTACCATAAATATATCAAAACTTAATTTTGTATTAGTAATATGCATTGCTAAGAGCTTAATTTGACCAACTTTAAAGATGATTTTCTCAATATTTTGATTTTTTTAGCACCCTCAGATTCCAGATTTTCAAATATTGTCCGATCATAACAAACCATACATCAATGGGAAGATTATTTATTCAGCTTTCAGATGATGTATAAATCTCAATTTTGAAAAATTGACTCGTATGACTGGTTTTATGATCCAGGGTCACACATGAAAACAGTGCCGTGTTGGGATACTAGATGAAGGAAATGCTTATGGATTTTGTTCCATCATAATTTGAAACCAATCCTAAAGTATAGAAATCCTATATTAATTAGAGAGTCGTTTGACTGATAATATAATCTTGTATCATTATCCTAAAGCATCCTAATCCTAAACAGGATTTTACGGAAGATAAGTTTATCCAGTAGGATCTTATTTGCTTCTTATATGATGTTTATTGATCTCATTATAGAATTATGAATTCCAATTCCTTGAATCCTGTGTGTATTCCTTCAGGATTTTTCTGACTAAATCCCAATGTTAGATTCCAAAATTGCTTTCTATTGATGAGAATAAATGTGTATTATTGCAGTTATTATGGGTTTGTGTTTAACCAGCAGAAATGATGGCACACCTTTGGGAAATGCTAAAGATTTAGTAAACCTCAGAGCTTTAAATAAGCACCCAGACTGCATTTTGTGCGTCTTGCGTCTGATGTTTTGACAGAGGAGCATCAGTAATGGAGGCTTTGAGTGGAATGGCGCTCACTGATCGTGTTACTGTGTGTCTGATGGGTGAACAGCGCCATCCACTGCTGGTCAAACACACTGCACATCAACTGTGTGTGTGTGTGTGTGTGTGTGTGTGTGTGTGTGTGTGTGTGTGTGTCTGATGGGTGAACAGCGCCATCCACTGCTGGTCAAACACACTGCACATCAACTGTGTGTGTGTGTGGGTGTGTGTGTGTGTGTGTGTGTGTGTGTCTGATGGGTGAACAGCGCCATCCACTGCTGGTCAAACACACTGCACATCAACTGTGTGTGTGTGTGTGTGTGTGTGTGTGTGTTTGTGTGTGTGTGTGTGTGTGTGTGTGTGTGTGTGGTGTGTCTGATGGGTGAACAGCGCCATCCACTGCTGGTCAAACACACTGCACATCAACTGTGTGTGTGTGTGTGTGTGTGTGTGTGTGTGTGTGTCTGAGGGGTGAACAGCGCCATCGACTGCTGATCAAACACACTGCACATCAACTGTGTGTGTGTGTGTGTGTCTGATGGGTGAACAGCACCATCCACTGCTGATCAAACACACTGCACATCAACTGTGTGTGTGTGTGTGTGTGTGTGTGTGTGTGTGTGTGTGTGTGTGTGTGTGTGTGTCTGATGGGTGAACAGCGCCATCCACTGCTGATCAAACATACTGCACATCAACTGTGTGTGTGTGTGTGTGTGTGTGTGTGTGCGTGTGTGTGTGTGTGTCTGATGGTGAACAGCGCCATCGACTGCTGATCAAACACACTGCACATCAACTGTGTGTGTGTGTGTGTGTGTGTGTGTGTGTGTGTGTGTGTGTGTGTGTCTGTGTGTGTGTGTGTGTGTGTGTGTGTGTCTGATGGGTGAACAGCGCCATCGACTGCTGATCAAACACACTGCACATCAAGTGTGTGTGTGTGTGTGTGTGTGTGTGTGTGTGTGTGTGTGTGTGTGTGCGTGTGTGTGCGTGTGCGTGCGTGTGCGTATGCGTATGCGCTGGACTCCCATGATTTCAACACAAGCTGATATCATAA
>QVTF01003923.1:0-31504 GCA_003573665.1 Oxygymnocypris stewartii | reverse complement strand
TCTCTCTCCGGGGATGATGACTCGGCTGCATTGCCCCCTTTGTGTGTGGTAACGTTGTCTGAGCCAGACCCAGAGATGACGACTATGCTCGTGGCTCCTCCCCCCTCACCACCCTCGATGGTGGAGCCACTTTGGGGTACACGGGCATCCCCTCTGTGGAGCGGTCTGTGGCCATGCAACTATGTCCAACAGCTGCTTCCACTCTGTGGGGTGAACCGTGTCTCCCTTCATGGACCTGTAAGTATTTGTCAGGCATAACTAGCAGTGCTTATAGAGCCTGTGGGGAGGCGGCTTCTGCCCTACACGCCATGGCGTTATTGCAGGTCCATCAGGCCAAAGCACTGAGAGACCAGCACGAGGGTGGTCATGACCTGGCAGTTCTACATGAGCTGCGTGCTGCGACGGACCTCACGCTCCGAGCGACGAAGGGGACCCCACAGTCTCTGGGTCGTGCGATGTCCACGCTTGTGGTCCAGGAGCGCCACCTCTGGCTGTGTCTCACTAACATGAAGGAGTAGGAGAAGTTACAGTTCCTGAATGCCCCCGTGCCACAGACTCTTTGGCGACTCTGTCGAAAGCTTTGCCCAGCGGTTCTTGACAGCACAGAGGCAGACTGAGGTGATCAGACACATCATGCGCCGGAGGAAACCTGCTGCTTCCTACCACCACCATCTGTTGCCTCACGTCTTCACCAAAGTTGCAGAGGTGGCCCTGGTCCCCCTAAGAGAACAGGGTGTGCGCATTCTCAGCTACCTCGACGACTGGCTCATACTTGCACAGTCTCGCAGGTAGTTGTGTGCACACAGGGACCTGGTGCTTAAGCACCTCAGCCTGCTTCGGGTCAACTGGGAAAAGAGCAAACTCAAGCCAACCCAGAGGATCTCTTTTCTCGGCATGAAGTTAGATTCGGTCAACCAAACCGCACATCTCACCACCCAGGAACGTGCTCAGTGGTGCTGAACTGCTTCAAGACTTTATCAGGCAGGACAGCGGTCCCACTGAAACTCTTTCAGAGTCTCCTTGGGCATATGGCTGCAGCTACGGTGACAGTTCCACTCAGTCTGCTCCATATGAGACCGCTTATGCACTGGCTCCATGGCCGAATCCCGAGGTGGGCGTGGAAACACGGTACTCACCGGGTTCAGATTCCAAAACCTTCAGTCCATGGTCAGATCCCTCGTTCCTTCGGGCAGGAGTGCCCCTGGAGCAGGTATCCAGACATGCTGTGGTATTCGCGGATGCCTCGGCCACTGGCTGGGGAGCCGCGTGCAACGGGCACGCAGTATCAGGGGTTTGGACGGGTCCCCACCTGATTTGGCATAAATTGCCTCAAGCTGCTGGCAGTGCGCTTGAACGCCTTGCCTGAACCACCTCAGAGGGCGCCTTTTTGTGCAAGGACGTTCTGGTCTGTATGGACAACATGGCGACCATTGCATATATCAACCGGCAAGGCGGTTTATGCTCCCGTCACAACTTGCCCGCCACCTCCTCCTCTGGAGTCAGAAGCATCTGAGGTCCCTTCGTGCCATCCACATCCCAGGAGTGTTCAATCGGGCGCCCAACGAGCTGTTTCGAGCAGCACTTCCAAGCGAATGGAGACTCCATGGAAACTTCACGTATGGTCCCTTGATGGGACGTGGAGGTTCTAGGTGACCTACCCCAGGAGGTAGCACTCACTATCGCTTCAGCACGTGCACCAGCCACAAGACGGGCCTATGCTCTGAAGTGGAACCTGTTCATCGAATGGTGTTCCTCCCACTAGGAGGACCCCCGGAGATGTTCGATCAGAGCTGTGCTTTCCTTTTTGCAACAAGGGTTGGAACATAGGCTGTCCCCTTCCACCCTTAAGGTTTATGTTGCCGCTATTACCACTCACCACAACCCCATAGAGGGGAAGTCAGTGGGGAAGCACGATCTGGTTGTCAGGTTTCTTAAGGGGGCCAGGAGGTTGAATTCTCTTAGGCCCCCCTCCCTTCCCTCTTGGGATTTGGCATTGGTTCTAAGAACCCTACTACCTGCTCCCTTTGAGCCTTTGCAGTCAGTTGAGTTGAAATTTCTGTCTATGAAAACTCTACTCCTGACTTTGTTTTTCTCGATCAAGAGGGTGGTGGACCTGCAGACATTTTCGGTCGACGATTCGTGCCTTGAGTTTGGGTCGGCTGACTCCAGTGCAACACTGAGGCCCTGGCCCGGCTATGTGCCCAAGGTTCCTACTGCTCCCTTCAGGGACCAGATAGTGAACCTGCAAGCGCTGCCCTTGGAGGAGGTAGACCCAGCCCTAGCTTTGCTCTGGCCTGTACGCGCACTACGACAGTACGTGGATAGAACTCAGAGCTTTAGGACCTCAGAACAGCTCTTTGTCTGTTACTGAGGACAACAGAAGGTGAAGGCTGTCTCCAAGCAGGGGATGGATAGTGGATAGTGGATGCTATCACCTTGGCATATGAAGAACAAGGTGTGCCCTGCCCACTCGGGGTGTCGCATCGTTCCGTTCGCATCGTTCCAAGCGGAAGGGAACACTTTCCCAGTGTTATTCAAGTCCTACTGTTTGGGTAGCTCTAGGGACAGCAGTAGTTGGCCTTCTCTGTGTAGCCCGGTACTATTGTCTGCCTTATAGGAAGGATCAAGAGGCCTACACAGGGCGCTGGAAGGGGCAGCTCCTGTGGTGCTTTGGTAGGGATCCCAATTTCGTCGGTCATCCGACGTGACTCGGAGTGACTGACTGAAAGGTAATGCCTTGGTTACATATGTAACCCTCGTTCCCTGAAGGAGGGAACCGAGATGTCCTGTCCTGTCGCCAGTTGCTGTACCACCACTGAGTGGCCGGGTCACTGGCTCAGCTCCTCAGCGAAACCATGATTAATGCGGTGCACCTGTTGCCTCTTATACTCATGCTGTGATCAGCGGCAGCTGGATACGAATTACCGCATGCCAAAGTCCATTGGCTCATATAGTTACACTCGAAGTGGATAGGTCTCTCTGGCGAGAACCCAATTTCATGGGTCATCCGACGTGACTCGGAGTGACCGACTGATAGAGAACGAGGGTTATATACGTAACCGAGACGTTTCTGTTCTTGCATTCGGACACCGATAAAACATCACTGAACACCATAAGAACAGCCTTTTCCCTCAGGCTAAGACACTCGTTTAACATCATTTTCAGTGGCGTAGATGGTAAGGCATGTGCTTTTTGAAGCAATTGACCCGAGTTCAAACCCGCCTTTCACCAAACTTTTTTTATCCTTTTGCAAATCTCAAATAACATTGAAAAGGCATTTATTTTCAATAAAAATTAAGGAAATAATAATTAAATCAAATAATAAATAAAAAGTAAAGTTGTAAATAAAGTATCGGGTAGGGTTAGGGCAACTTCAGACGTTTGTTCTATTCGAATGTAAGTGCCTTTCGAAGTGGACATCACAGGATATTCCACCATGATTCCAGTTCGAAGCAAATGTATTCCATTCAAAGTGCATTGAAGTGTGCGAAATGTGAATCTAAATTGTATATTTTACAGAGGTATGTGACGTCACACTCGTCCGTGTGTGAAGACGTTGCGCAGCGCAAAAATCCATGAATGAATGTTCCGACGTGAAGTTATTGCGTACTGTTTTATAATTTACTACAATACTGAGGTGCAGATAATTGCCACTATTTGCAATAAGTAGTATAAATAGTAGAAAATCTTGCTATTTTAACAGTGTAATTAGAATCAAAATTAGAACCAGAATTAGCTTTATTGCCAAGTGTGTTCACACACACAAGGAATTTGTCTTGGTGTTAGGAGCTTCCGGTGCAGAAAGTACAAACTTAGTGCAAACATACATAAAGTTAAGGTAATACAATACTAATATTAAAGAGAATATGCAATAAATTATAAATAACATTAGTAATATAAATATACAGAAAAAGGAAAAATGTCCAGACAAAAATTGTGAATGTGCATATGTGCTAAATACTGAAGAAGGTTTGTTGAGTTGTTACATATGTTCAGTACTGAGGTGGGTTAAGTGTTGTTCAGGTGGGATATAGTCTGAGGTAAAAAAATGTATTGTGTCTGGCTGTTTTGGTGTACAGTGCTCTGTAGTGTCAGCCAGAGGACAAAAGTTCAAAGATGGAGTGTGCTGGATGTGGGGGGTCCAGCATTATTTTCTTAGCTCTTTTCCTCAGTCTGGAGGCGTAAAGTTCTTGGAGAATGGGCAGAGGGGCACCGAGAATAATCTTAGCAGTCCTGACTGTCTGTTGTAGTCTCGTGATGTATGATTTGGTAGCTGAACCAAACCAAACAGTTATAGATGCACACAGGACTCAAGAAGCAGGAAGCTGACTCGTCTCCATCCTGGATGATCTCCCCCTTCAGGGGCCTCATTTATAAAATGTTGCACAGAAACCATCCAAAATTTGATCTTATGATCATTTCGTATGAGCGATTCATAGAATTAACCTACGTACAGAAATCTTGAGCGCTTCTCTTTCAGATGTGAAATCTATTAATCGCAACTCATCTTTAGCTTGCATGCAATTGAATGGTTTCAGCTCTCTGCCTTGTAAATGACTCCTAATTAATGTCATTAACATATAAAATATCACCAATCATCATAATTTAGAACAGCGAGCTGCAAGAAACAGCTTAAATTGGTTACATGGTTACAATTTGATCTCTAATAGTACTGATTTTGGAATCAAAATAGTTCATTATGTCATTACTGCTGTGCTTTTGGGAAATGTCATCATCTGTTCATGCTTATTTTTGGTTAATTTTGCCACTGTATTGAATAAAATACCTGGGGTTATGTATGTTTCTTCCAAAAGAGACTAATAGTAATCAGGTCTAGCAGTTTGATTAATGCTTTTCTGTAGGATAGAGTACTTTCCCGCAAAGCAATACGAAATACCTCTAGTTTGGTTTCCTCCAGTTGTGCTCCATTTTCCGGGCTGCTCTCTTTAGGGTGCGAGTGTTCCATTATACCACGGTGTTGGACTCTTTTCCTAAATCGTCCTTACGCATAAAGGATCAACCGTATCTAAAGTGCTAAAGAGAGAGTCCATAGTTTCTGTTACATCATTAAGTTTTTCTGAGCTGTTGGATATACTGAGGAATGGAGATAAATCAGGAAGATCATTTACAAAGCAGTCTAATGTGGTAGAAGTGATGGTTCTATGATATTTGTAACAATGAGTTTAAATTACAGCTTTAGCTATATGGAGTTTACACAAGACTAGCTAATGATTGGATAAATCATCGCTTTGCTGCAGAATTTCAACAACATTAACATCAATTCCATGTGACAGTATTAAATCTAGAGTATGATTTCGACAATGAGTAGGTCCTGACACGTGTTGTCTAATCCCGATAGAGATCAGAATGTCTATGAATGCTGATCCTAATACATATTTTTCATTATCAACGTGGATATTATAATCACCCACAATTAAGACTTTATCTGCAGCCAGCACTAACTCTGGTAGAAAATCACCAAATTATTTAATAAAGTCTGTATGGTGCTCTGGTTGCCTATATACAGGGAAAGTAAGAGCTGATAAAATGTAGAAACTGTAACTTGAATGCAATGTAAGTCGCTTTGGATAAAAGCATCTGCTAAATGCATAAATGTAAATGTAATACAGTAGCCAGTATGAACATCATGGAGGATTTATCATGAATACTTTTTTTCTCTAGATAATGTTATATGAAGCACCATTACTTCAAATGAGTTATACTTAAAGCCTGTCTTCTGATAAATACTGAGAATATTTATATAAATTGTAGCAACACCTCCCCCTATGCCTTTTGGATATGGCTCATTTTTATAACAGTAATATTGGGGGGTAGACTCGTTTAAAATAATGTATTAATGTGGTTTTAGCCAGGTTTCTGTCAACGAGAGCACATGTAGTTTATGATCAGTGATCATATCATTTACAAAAAGTGCTTTTGTTGAAAGGGACCTGATATTCAATAAGCCAAACTTTATCAATGGTCTGTGTTATATACATTTTCCATTTGTTGAAAATCAATTAAGTTGTTACTCATAAATTTGTTTGGAAGATTTTTTAGTTCGGGGAACAGACACAGTCTCTATAGTGTGATATCTAGATCAAAGAGTCTCTATGTGCTGAGAATTAACTGACTTCTGTGATGTGAAGTGGCTCGCAGACAGTCGGTTTAGCCAGTCTGTCTGCTTCCTGACCTGGGCCCCAGTTAGTGAAGTACAAACTCTAAGACTAGGTGCCATATTTCTAGAGGTAAGAGAGGCACCACCACAGGAGGGATGAAGGCCATCTCTTTTCAACAGGTCAGGTCTGTCCCAAAAACTCGTCCAATTGTCTATAAAACCTGTTATTCTGCGGACACCACTTAGACATCCAGCCATTGAGTGAGGACATTCTGCTATGAATCTCATCCCCCTGGTAAACAGGGACTGTTCTCTGCTTACCGGGCCAGAGCATATTACAGTGTCTGACATCGTATTTTAAGTTCACATCCCTCTTTAACATTATTTTTAGTGATCTACGACTGGTGAAGTCGAACATCATTAGCGCCAATGTGGATAACAATCTTACTGAATTTACGTTTAACATTAGTCAGCACTTTTAAATTTTCCAAGATGTCAGGCACTCTGGCTCCCTGTAAACAATGGACTATGGTGGCTGGTGTCTTTGTTTTCACATTCCGTACAATAGAATCACCAATATCTAGAGCAATTTCATCAGGTTTCTCAGTGGGTGCATCACTGAGTGGGGAGAACCTGTTTGATGTTTTAATCGGAATGGAATAGCGGTGTTTTGACCCAAGACTAGGCTGCCTCACAGTCACCCATTTGCCCTGCTGCACAGGCTCATGCGGAACCAAACAATATACAGGACTCTGTGAGCTAGTCACATCCAACGCCGTATCTACAGCCCTCACATTCTTGCTATCCTCAACTAAGTTTGGATGCGTGTCTCTAGATCTAAAATATTCTCTGTCAGCCTAACTATTTCCCTGCATTTATCACATGTGAATCCCTCGCTACTGACAGAGATAGATAAACTATACATGTGGCAAACAGTGCAAAAAACAACAGCAGGAGAAGAAGTCCTTACTCACCGTGATTGATAAATGATTCCAACTTAACTTACCACTTACCACTGTTGTTTGATGAACTCATGAAAAACGGAGCTAGAGAGAAATGAAACGGAGTGATAAAAAAGAAGAAAACAGTAATAGACGCGAGTATAAACACGAATGACAAGCTAACCGGCTAAGAAATGCTAATGCACCACACATGCGGTTTTAGATTAAAAGCGAACAATCAGATTAGTCAGATTAGCTTAATAGATAATATCAGAAATATGGTGGGAATTAAAGTTATATTTTACTACTTAAACAGAGAGTGAAAGTAAGATAGAGATTCAACAGAAAAACGAAGCTGCATGGAGCTACAAATGCAAACTTCTCAGCAGCACGGCCAAACAGGAAGTGAGAGCAGGGAAGTGTCACAGTGACCGATCCCATTCAAATAATTTCTGCATAATGACATAATGTTCAAAATAAAGCAGGAAAAAATGTCATGCAGTTGTATTTTAGGGATACTATAATGTTAAATAATTCAATCTAAATGGCCTCATAAATCAAACTCTGGGTGAGATCAGGTAGTCAGGCCACTACGTGATGATTGAATCATCAGGTTAGCTTTTATTTTTGCTAATTTTGCTATAATAAATGTGCTTGTGAAACAGCAGCCAAAAAAAAAAAACTTAAGAAGTCAAGAGCCCAACTAAAGCAAGCTCCTTAATAGTGATTTCAAACGTTATTATTTTCAATTAAACATCGCTTGGGCTTCCTGGAGTCTAAGTGTGGGCTGCCCGTGCAGGGCTCGTGCTAAGGGGCCAACGTTTTGTCAATGAGCAAATTCTCAGGCTTGTTTGCAGGGGTACTCTTTTCCTTGGTTATGAGAAGCCTCCAGAGAAGAGACGCCGATTCCTCGAAAGGGATGACAGTTCTTTCTCAACTGGTGACTTTACTCACCAAGCCTTACACAAATTTCAGCAAATTTGATCAAATTTGATCAGAGGAAAGGGAGGTGCAAGTATAACCACACCCTTCTACATCTCCCTTCTCTTTTTCAGGTCTCAGTGTGGCTGACATATGAGTGTGTTTGTTTGGTAAGAGATTGACATTATTCCTGAATCTTCTATCAGCTCCAAATCACCCTGCTACTGCTTCTTGTCACCGTTAACATGCATATTGGAAGTCAAATTACTATTTTGTATTTTATATATTTGAAACATTTGTTGGTCTTTTTTTGTGAGTAGATGATAAAATAATTTTGCTAAGTTGAATATCAAAGTTTCCGAGAACTATATGTGACAGCTACTGCCAGCTCACAAATATCCCCTGCCCCCAGTGAATCACAAAATATCCAGGCTTAAATCAAAAAGAAAATACATAAAGCCTATTTAAGCATTTATATAGCGCTTTATTGTGTATTGCTGTAAACCCAAAGCACTTTACAATCATGTTTATCAGATTAGCCTCATTTAAACTGATTTCTACTTCACTGACTTAATGTCCTGTGACACTCCTCTTTGGCAGATTTTTCCCAGGAAAAAAATGATCAGAATGAGTGTGAGAGGGATGCACACATTCCTTAAAATCTGCATACAGCAGACTTATAATGTGCTCTACATCTCCGATGTTTTAAAGTGCATTTTTCTTATTTTGCAAATTATCTTCCAATGGTGCAAGAAATTAAACATATTCTTGTTTCCGTTTCCATTAAGATTTTTCTTACCCTATGGCAGATAATTTTCCTTGTTTTATGCAAAATGCACTTAAAAGGAAAATCCCCCAGGAAACAAGACTAAATATAGACAATTTTTTCATATATTATTTGTATTTTTTTTATATTTTTACTTGAAATAAGACAAAAAGACTCAATAAAAATACATTTTGCAGTGTGAATGAAGGAATAATGTAGGCTATTGAAACTTAGCTAGCACCATAAAAAAGGGGGAGGAGACCGAAAGAAACTCCTGGTTTACCGAAGAAAACCTGCTCCCAACCAGGTTAGGTTCACAGAGTAAGTTACCACAGTAACTGTCTCTGAGTATAAGTTACCTGTCTTTCAGAAACGGGCTTGACTTACCCTGCTTTCTCGGGTTTGACAAACCTCCAGTTTTGAAACAGAAAACCCAGGGTTTTCTACTTTTTATAATGCCTTATAACTGTCTGTCACACAAAGCTATCATTTAAATTCACGGTTAAGACAAACAAGGTGCAAAACATAGAGAAAAGGGTGTATGAAATCATATGAAGTCAAATCAACAGTTTCTGGATGCTCCAGCTCATTTTGGTTTTGTCATATTTGTCAATAAATTCATAGGTACTTATTTTCATCTGCTCATTTTTTTTCTGTTCATTTTGAATTGTGAAAGATTGCAGACGGCAGTAGATCAGCTTCGACCTGAGTCTACCTTCTCAGAGCTGAAGCTATATTGTGTTATTTAGAGTCTGCTATCTGCTGGAATTTTGCTGAAAGAGGATAATTATTATTAGAATCTCACATAGGATTCGAAAGAATTAGGTTTTTACAAAATTCCACTGATCTGTAAAAAAAAAAACAGGAAGTGATTATGGCGTTTGTGGTGTTGCAATCTGCACCATAGCAGCACTCAAACATAAGAAAAAGTGCATATGAAACACTTCTACTTGAGTAACTAGTGGCATGGCCTGCATTTCAAGTGTTATTTACGCACAACAGCTTTTAAAAGCTTACTGTACGTGGATATTTTAGGTTATTTCACCTAACCTGCTGTCACATTCCTATGTGTTCACTCCCTGTGTGTCTTGCCCTTGTTTGTGTCCATAGTTAATGACTCTCATTAATGACATTCATTAGCCACGCCCCCTCGTTATCCTGTTAAGCTTGTATATATGTCTAAGTGGTGCCCGCAGAATAACATAGGTTTTATAGACAACTGGATGAGTTTTTGGGGCAGACCTGACCTGTTGAAAAGAGATGGTCTTCAAAGCACTTTGAATTACCACTGTGTATGAAATGTGCTATACAAATAAACTTGCCTTGCCTTGCCTTGCCTTCATCCACCCTGGGGTGGTGCCACTCTTCTCTCTAGAAATATGGCACATAGTCTTAGAGTTCGTACTTGACTAACTGGGGCCAAGATCAGTTAGCAGACAGACTGGCTAACTAAACCAACCATCTGCTAGCTGCCTCGCGTCACAGAAGTCAGTTAATTCTCAGCACATGGAGACCCTTTCACCTAGATATCACACTATAGAGACTCTGATATGATCACTGATCATAAACTAGATGTGCTCTGTTTGACAGAAACCTGGCTAAAACCAGATGAATACGTTATTTTAAACGAGTCTGCCCCCCAAGATTACTGTTGCAGAAATGAGCCGCGTCCAAAAGGCAAAGGGGAAGGTGTGCTTCAATTTATTTAAAGAATTTGCTGAATTTCTACCAGAGTTAGTGCTGGCTGCAGATAAAGTCTTAATTGTGGGCGATTTTAAAATCCACATTGATAATGAAAAAGATGCATTAGGATCAGCATTCATAGACATTCTGAACTCTATCGGCGTTAGACAACACATGTCAGGACTTACTCATTGTCTTTCTGTAGGATAAGGTACTTTTTCCGCCAAGCAATACAAAATACCTCAATTTTTTTTCCTCCAGCTGCGCTTCATTTTCCGGGCTGCTCTCTTTAGGGTACGAGTGTACTTGATATACCACGGTGTTGGATTATTTTTCTTAATCTTCCTTAAGCATAAAGGAGCAAACATATCTAAAGTGCTAGAATAGAGAGAATTCAGCACCGAGATAACCTCTACAGCTCTGAACGTCAGCGGAGACCAGGGCACCTAGATGAACCCTAGAGACAGATCCCCAGTGAGGGAGGACCCGGTCACCTAGACAGCCATCGGGAAAAGACTACTGGAGCCAGTGGAGCCTTACAATCTGACTTTCCTCCAGTTTGAACAAACTACTGGTTCGTCTGGCCAGAGGGGAACTGCCCCCCCCCCCCCCCCCCCCCCTCCCCCCCCGAGCCTGGTTTTACCCAAGGTTTTTTTCTCAGTTCTGTTACCGATGGAGTTTTGGTTCCTTGCTGGTGTCGCCTCTGGCTTGCTTAATTGGCGACACTTCATTTCCAGCGATATCACCGACTTGATTGCACATATACTATTTAAACTGATCTGAGCTGGACGATGACATCACTGAATTCAATAATAAAATGCATTTAACTGCAAAAATGGGCGTTTAATCTTGTAATTTTACAATAGTGATATACTATTTTTTACTTTGATATTGTGCAGTTGCTTTGACACAATTTGTATTGTTAAAAGCGCTATATAAATAAAGGTGACTTGACTATATACAGTGTTGGTGTTTCTCTTGTGGTTTGTCTGTTACCGCTTGTTTCTCCTTTTTCCTTGCATGCTTATTAAACTCTTCCTGCGCTTAGATTCATTTCCCTGCCTGCTCTTTTTACCCGTGTTACACCTGAAGACCAAAATGAATGAACTCAGACAAATATAAACAGGGCTGGTTATTTTTCAAAACAAAAGAATATTGGTTATTAACTAATTAAACTTCTACTTCTTGAATATTCCACATAATTTTTTGGTCTATTTGGGAACATTTTATTGATAAAAAAAATTCCATTCACATATCAAAAGACAATATTCAAAGAGCAATTCCAAATCACAAATCTATCAAAAAATGTCAAAAAATCATTAAGTGAAAAGGGAAAAACACTTGAAACATAGATATATCGCATTTGATTCAGACATAGGTTTGTGTCGTGGTGTGAGTCTAGGAAACCCCGGTCCTGGAGGGCCACTATCCTGCAGAGTTTAGCTCCAACCCTAACTAAAAACACCTGCCTGTAGCTTTCTAGTGATATTAAAATGCATTCATTAGTTTGTTTTGATTCTGTAACGTGTTTTATCAGGAGGTGTATAGAAGATGTAGTTCCGACTAAAATAATCCGCATCTACCCCAACCAAAAACCGTGGATTAATAGCGATGTTCAATCAGCCTTGTCAGCGCGTACATCTGCCTTTAAATCTGGAAACACTGACGATTGAAAACAAGCCAGTTACGATCTCAGGAGATCCAACAAAGCCGCCAAACGACAATACAAAAACAAAGTTGAAGAACATTTCAACACCAACAACGCAAGAAGCATGTGGAAGGGCATCAACAACATCACAGGTTTTAAAGGGAACAAACCAGCTACTGTGAACATTGCCGCTGTGGGATTACAAATTTTATTTAAATGTTTAATTTAAATTCACTTCCTGACTAAGAAGTGTCAGGCAAATTCAGGTGCTTGAGATCGCTTCCTGACCATTTGAGCTTGAGACAGCTGGGCCTTTGTCTCTATGATAATGGTAAGTTCAATGAGGCAGACTACTACTGAGGCTTTCAACGTTTGTTCTGCAAATGGCTTTGTCCTGGCCCAGACGTGGATTCGTTAGGTTTATTGGATTAGTGTCTATGCATTTGATTACGGGAAGTCTGGTAACAAAACCAACATGTGCTTGCTTTGTTTGAATTTGGCTCCACCTCCAAAAGTCCCTCCTCCAAAAATGCCTATAAGACACCATGTAAAATTACCTAAGATTGAGATTTTTGATGACTGCAGCTACCATCAACTGGGGTTTTTCAATAAAGAATCCTACGATCGAATCCGAAGTCTCCTGGTCTTCTCTTCTGAGTTTCCTACACTTTAGAAGAACAGAGTTTACAACAGATGGTGCCGTGACCCGGATAGAGTTCCAGCTTCCTCACCTGAAAACTTCAAGCTCAAACAAAGATCTGCATCCAGACTGCATCTTTTGGAATCCAGCGAAACTTCCAGCTGAACAAAGATTCCCAGACTGAATTTTTCTCTCAACCAAGGGTGGTGAGTGCTGTCTCTAATCCAAAAGAACCTGAGACCAGTACAAATTTTTGTATCCTCTGTGCCGTCAGAGAAGAGTTAACATACATCTGTAGGGTTTGTTTAACTAAATGTATCCTCTGTTTCAGGCAGGGAAGAGTTTATCCTCTAAAGTTTTTCTTTTAGAGATGAAAGTTATCCTCTGTTTCAGGCAGGGAAGAGTTTATCATCTAAAGTTTTTCTTTTAGAGATGAAAGTTATCCTCTGTTTCAGGCAGGGAAGAGTTTATCCTCTAAAGTTTTTCTTCTAGAGATGAAATTTATCCTCTGTTTCAGGCAGGGAAGGTTAGCATTTCGTGCTAATAATTTTGTTTTATCCTCTGTTTTTGTAGGCAGGGAAGTTAAGTGTGAAGTGTTGGTAATTTGGAAATTTAACAATAGTTAAGTTTTTTTTTTTACAAGTGTACCCTCTGTTGATCAGAGAAGTGTTTGTTTTGTTTGTGTGGTACCGAAGAAACTTACAAAATGGTTAGAAGGAATGCTAGGCTGATTCCAACCACAGAAAAGAGTGGTCTTGCGACTCCTTTGTGGTCAGATAGTGAATTCAAAACGCTGTTAGGGGAACAAATGGACCTAATAGTCACTGAAAAAGTTAGACAAGAACTAACGCAGAAATATGAGATTCATCCAGACAAGACTTGGTCGGTAGATGAGTGTAAAAAGGTACTAGGAGCAAGTATTCGTAAGAACAATGTGAAAGAACAATGTTGTCACAGAGAATTCAGTGTAACACGAGCTAGAGAACAGTCTCAGCGTAACTCAGAGCTAGAGAAACAGAACAATGAACTCCGTGCTAGAGTATCCACTTTGACTAAGAAATTGAACCTCAAGAAAGCAGCAGCAAAAACTGATGTGGAAGTTAGTCAGCCTGATAACATTTACCCTGATTTACAAGCGTTCTTTGAAACAGATGTAGCTCTCCAATCAGTAACTGGTGTGCCTGTAAATTCAGTCAATGTGTGTGTTGCTAGGAGAAGATCTCAGGGGATTGAGGAAACTGATAGTGTTCCTCTCAATTCTTCTGTTGTGCAAATACAAACTGTTGCCAAAGCTTTATGTCCTAAAGATATAGAAAGACTATCTCAGAGTTTACCGTCAGCACGCACACATTTTTCTGAATTTAGAAGAACATTGATCAGTAAAATGCGTCTTTATGACATGTCGTTGGCAGAAGTCACGCAGCTGATGTCACAAATACTAACTGAATCTGAATTCAACAGTTTTGAATCTGCTGTCACTTCTGAACTGCGAAATGCCAGTAAGGGTGATTTAAGAGAAGGTATTTTGAAAATCCTAAAGAATATCTTAGGACCCAAAATAGATTGGTCTAGAATTACTACCTGTGTGCAAAGGAAAGAAGAAACTGTGAGTGAATATACTGAGAGATTTTGTCAGTCAGCTGTAATCTACAGTGGAATTGTTGATGACCCTGAAAGTGTGCTTGATGACAAGGGACCCCTGGTTCGTATCTGGTCAGATGGCCTTGTAGCCGAATACAGAAAAGCATTACCATTCTTAGATCTAACTTGGTCTAACAGAACTCTCAGAAGTAACCTAGACAGGTTAGCCACATGGGAAAGAGATGCTGATGTCAAGGCAAAAGTAAGAGTAGCAGCAGCTATGTTTAACACAACGAAACAAGACAATAGATGGTCTAAAAGAGAAAGCAAATGCAAATACTGTGGAAAATTAGGACATTGGGAGAAAGAGTGTAGGAAGAAGTTGCAAGATAGTAAAATAAATGCTATGCATAATTCTGCTCCTTCTCAGCCTGCCCACAACCCTGAAGTAGTTCCGCCAGTGACCACTGAAATTATAGGACAGCTAGTTCAGGCTCTTCTAAGAGCACAACAAGACCAGGAAAAAAACTAATTATTGGGGCTGTGAGTAGCTACCTTTCCCCTGTAATCCAACACAATGACCAAAGAATTTTTGTGAAAGGTAGCATAAAAGAGAAAGAGATTGATTTTTTGCTTGATACAGGTGCAGAAATTACAGTAATTCCTACAAAATTGGCACAAGGTTTAAACATCCCATACAAGAAAACCAAACTTTGTTTAACTGGTGTAATAAGGTGAAGATTCTGTTTTGTATGAAACTCCGCCCATAGAGGTACAATTTGGCCCAAAAACTCTGACTACAAAATTGCTATGCGCTCCATTAAATACAGGTGCAATTTTAGGCATGGATCTTCTGAGACAAATAAATCTAACTTTAGACATGTCCTCAGAATCTACTAGCATAAAAATTTCCTCAGCACAGATTTCTACCAATAATGCAACCCCTCCCGAGTATGCTTTCTTACAGAATCATCCAATTTGGGCTAAAGACAAGGATGATTGTGGGTTGTTGACAGGTGTAGAACCAGTTAAATTGACAGGAACTCCACCTCCGGTCACCAAACAATATCCGATTAATAAGGAAACTATACAGGGAATCAAACTTATTGTAGAAAATTTGCTGACGCAAGGAGTGCTAGTTAAAACCAACAGTCCATGTAATTCACCCATATGGCCCATCAAGAAATCTAATGGGACATGGAGACTTACAATAGACTACAGAGTAGCCAATAAACATATTGAAAAAATCACCCCCCTAGTGGCAGATCCATCTACAATTTGTAATGGCTTACCATTAGATTGTAAGATTTTTTCAGTAATTGATATGTCTAATGGATTCTTTTCTGTACCGTTGCACTCTGACAGCCAGCCATGGTTAGCTTTCACAGTTGACTATGAACAATACCAGTGGACACGATTGCCACAGGGATTTCAAAACTCCCCAACCATATATCATCAGGCTGTCAGACGTGATTTGTGTGACCCAGAATGTCCGGTAAAACAGTCCACTATGATCCAATATGTCGATGATATTTTGATTGCCTCAACAGATCATGAGGTACATCAAACTGAATTGGCATCATTGTTGGACTATTTGCATAAAAAAGGACACAAATGCAGCTTTCACAAAGCTCAAATCGCTAAAAAGCAAGTCACATTTCTGGGTCAAACAATTGGTGCAGGAAATAGATCCATTACACAGGATCGAGCGGCTTCAGTCAAAGCCATACCTCCGCCTACTACCATTAAAACACTCCGCTCATTTTTAGGAACAACAGGTTATTGTAGACCTTGGATTGAAGACTATGCCTCGATTGCTCAGCCTATCTATGATTTGTTGAAAGGCCATGGTAAAGATTCAGATACTGTTTGTATGGAAGAACTTCATCTCAAAGCTTTTAATGATTTGAAGAGAGCACTATGTCAAGCACCAGCATTAGGAATTGCCCAATCTGATAGACCCTTTGTGCTTTATGTCCATGAACACTTAGGCTTTATGACTGCATGTCTAATGCAAGATCATGGGGGTAGCTTACGCCCAATTCATTACTATTCCGGTAAACTTGACATAGTCGCTCAAGGTATGGGCCCATGCCTCAGAGCAGTACAGGCAGTTCATCTAGCGCTGCAGGCTTCATCAGGAATGGTGTTAGGTCAGACTGTAAACGTAAAATGCCCTCACACAGTGTCCGCACTAATGAATCAAGCAAAAGTCACTTCTGTCACCTCCTCCCGTTGGGGAAATTGGTTAGCAACTCTCACAGCCCCGAATATTGTTATACAGCGTGCACCAGTCATGAACCCATCCTCATGTATGATGTCTGCAATGACTGAATTTGTGTTAGAGGATGAAGGCGAAATGACTCATGATTGTGTTACGCTTACATATGCAGCGACAAGTGAAATAGCAGAACCTCCTATAGAGAACGCAGAATTGGAGTTGTTTGTTGATGGTTCAGCTCAAGTTATTGAAGGTAACAGACGAGCAGGATATGCAGTAACTTCCACCACTGAAGTAGTTGCTTCAGGTCGTCTTCCAGCAGTAATGTGTCAGGGAAGGAAAACTTGGACTCATGTGTCACACTATAAAGTTGTTCCTCCCCCTGCAGGGATAGGATAGGGCAGACACAAGAACCAGTGAGGAGCCCAGGGAAGAACCGAAAGCAACAGGCTTCGGGGGCCAACCCTGCGGTGAAGATTTCCTCATAGGCCTTTCCCATCCAATTAGTCCATCCTTTCCTCACTGTTCTTTAGGTGTCGCAGGAATTGAGAAATAGGGAAAGAAGGAACAACAATAGCAGACTATATTTGAACAGAGGATACAACCCTAATGTTTGCAGACTCTACAACAAATACTGCTCTGTGCCGTTGGTCTCTCTTGTTTGTGTTTCTTTCTTCCTCTGTGCAGATACCATTTGATGGCTGTCCTGAGATCCATATGCACCACCCTTCTCACCTGCGGATGAAGCCACAACCTCTAGAAAACAACTAGACCCATTGCCGAGCCAACTATCACACAAGAAAGAGAAAAGAAAGAAGAAGAAGAAAAAAAAAAATACACAACGCAGAGACTCACATACGGGAACTTCAGTCATCCATCAACATGATCAAGATTTTCGTACTCTTGATCTTTCAGCAAAATTACACCAGATGACTGAAGATAATTCTTCATGGTTCGGAAACTTGTTAGCAAATGACTCCCGCCTCTCACGAGGAAATGACAGTTCCAACCAGAAAAGATTATTACCCGTAAGAACTTCACGGACCCTAATTGCATGTTTTGTTTCTGTGTCAGCATGCAATTACATATAAGCAACACAGAACATGTACTATGTGCCTGTAACGATTACAAGTTACAAGAATTAACTTTTAAGTGTCTAAATTTGTATTTTGTGAGAGTTATTAGAACTCTCAAAGGGGGAATTGTGGGATTACAAATTTTATTTAAATGTTTAATTTAAATTCACTTCCTGACTAAGAAGTGTCAGGCAAATTCAGGTGCTTGAGATCGCTTCCTGACCATTTGAGCTTGAGACAGCTGGGCCTTTGTCTCTATGATAATGGTAAGTTCAATGAGGCAGACTACTACTGAGGCTTTCAACGTTTGTTCTGCAAATGGCTTTGTCCTGGCCCAGACGTGGATTTGTTAGGTTTATTGGATTAGTGTCTATGCATTTGATTACGGGAAGTCTGGTAACAAAACCAACATGTGCTTGCTTTGTTTGAATTTGGCTCCACCTCCAAAAGTCCCTCCTCCAAAAATGCCTATAAGACACCATGTAAAATTACCTAAGATTGAGATTTTCGATGACTGCAGCTACCATCAACTGGGGTTTTTCAATAAAGAATCCGAAGTCTCCTGGTCTTCTCTTCTGAGTTTCCTACACTTTAGAAGAACAGAGTTTACAACACCGCCTCTCTACCGGACAAGCTCAACAATTTTTATGCTCGTTTCGAGGCTGACAACACCGCCCACACAGAGAGCGCTCACACGGCTGCTGCAGAAGAGGTCAGTCCACTCTCCCTTTCTGTCGTGGATGTAACCCGATCCTTCAAACGGGTGAACATCCGTAAAGCCGTGGGTCCAGATGGTATACCAGGCCGTGTGCTCAAAGCATGCGCTTTCCAACTAGCCGGGGTTTTTACAGACATTTTCAATCTGTCCCTCTCTCTGTCTGTGGTTCCCGCATGCTTCAAAAAATCCACCATTGTGCCCATACCAAAGAAAAATAAAATCACATGCTTGAATGACTGGAGGCCCGTTGCTCTGACACCCATCTTCAGCAAGTGTTTTGAGAAGCTCGTCAGAGACTACATCTGCTCTGTGCTGCCTGCTTCACTGGACACACTACAATTTGCATATCGCAGTGACTGTTCCACAGACGATGCTATTGCCTTCACACTGCACACTGCTCTCTCCCACCTGGAAAATAAGAACACCTATGTGAGGATGCTGTTCGGCATTTAACACCATAGTGCCTGCCACACTGGTTGCGAAGCTTCAGACTCTCGGACTAAACAGATCTATATGCAGCTGGATCCTGGACTTCCTGACAGGCAGAAGTCAGGTGGTCAAAATGGGCAACAACACCTCATCTCCTCTGACCCTTAACACTGGTGCTCGGTAGGGCTGCGTCCTCATCCCACTCCTGTACTCCCTGTACACACACGACTGTACAGCCACACACAGATCCAACGTCATCGCCAAATTTGCAGATGACACAACGGTGATAGGCCTGATCATTGACAACGAAGAGACGGCCTACAGAGAGGAGGTGAGTACCCTGACTAAATGGTGTCAGGAGAACCACCTCTCACTCAACATCGACAAGACCAAGGAGCTGGTGGTGGATTTCAGGAGACAGAGCAGAGTACACACACCCATCTCCATCGACAAGACACCTGTGGAGCGGGTAAACAGCTATAAGTTCCTTGGCGTTCACATCACCGAGGATCTCACATGGTCTGCTCACACAGATGCAGTGCTGAAGAAGGCACATCAGCGCCTCTTCTTCCTGAGACGGCTGAGGAAGATTGGAACGAGCCCCAGCATCCTCAGATCCTTCTACACCTGCACTGTGGAGAGCATCCTGACCGGCTGCATCACCGCCTGGTTTGGAAACAGCACCGCTGGCAACCGCAAAGCTCTGCAAAGGGTCGTACGAACTGCCCGCCACATTGTTGGAGGCGAGCTTCCCTCCCTCCAGGACATCTACACCAGGCAGTGCATGAGGAAAGCCAGGAGGATCATCAATGACTCCAGCCACCCGTCCCACAGTCTGCTCTCTCTGCTGCCCTCAGGAAGACGTCTCCACAGCATCCGATCCCGCACTAGCCGACTGAGGGATAGCTTTTTCCCTCAGGCTATCAGGTTAATGAACAGTCAGAACTAATTCACCCTACATCACACTCCCATGCCATGTGTGGCATGTCACAGAACATGCCATGCACATTAACACAGTTCCACTGGACTACACGCACACACTGCACTAACACAACCTATCTGCTATCACGGGATACCATACAATGCACATCCACGACATTGCATATGTATAATCTGTTGCACCTTTGCACAACTATCTGTTGCACAACTAATCTGTATTGTTGCACAAATATACTGTATAATGTATAATCTGTTGCACCTTCAAATATTACTATGTATAGATGTGTACATAATGTAGAATGTGTACAATGTGTATTGGTAACTAAGTATGTCTTATAGTACACTGTGTGTACTGAGTATATATGTATGTGTTTTTTTGCACATTGTCTTCTGTACAGTCTGTAAGTATCGGTACTGTCTATATGTAAATAGTTTTTGTTTTTTTGCACTGTCTGGAGCACGCTCTCAAGAATTTCACTCACCAAGGCACTTGTGCTGTGGTGATGTGACAATAAAAGTGATTTGATTTGATTTGATGTCTCTGATCAGGTTTGGAGCTAACTCTGCAGGACAGTGGACCTCCAGGACCAAAGTTCCCCAGCAGTTCCCCTCTGGCCAGACAAACCAGTAGTTTGTTCCAACTGCAGCAAAGTCAGAGTGTAAGGGCTCCACTGGTTCCACTGGTCTTTTCCCGATGGCTGTCTAGGTGACGAGGTCCTCACTGGGGATTTGTCTCTAGGGCTCATCTAGGTATCCTGGTCTCCGCTGACGTTCAGAGCTGTAGAGGTCGTCTCTAGGTGCTGATCCACCATCTGATCTGGATACGGACTGGATCTGGTGACTGCAGTGATCATCTGGGCTGGATAAGGACCGGATCGGATGGCTACGGTGATAAGAAAAATCTTCTTACGATGTAACAAGTACATTGTGTTTTACTGGAAGTGTTCCTGGTTCCAGTTGATCTAATTAATGCAGCCTAACAATCCTTTAACGGATTTGAATATTAGAAGTGTATTAGTGTGTTAAGTGTACGCCAGGTTAAAGAGATGGGTCTTTAATCTAGATTTAAACTGACAGAGTGTGTCTGCCTCCCGAACAGTGTTAGGTAGATTGTTCCAGAGTTTGGGCGCTAAATAGAAAAAGGATCTGCCGCCCGTAGTTGATTTTGATATTCTAGGTATTATCAAATGGCCAGAGTTTTGAGATCGTAGCGGACGTGAAGGACTATAATGCGATAAGAGCTCATTCAAGTACTGAGGAGCCGAGCCATTCAGGGCTTTATACGTAATTAACAAGATTTTAAATCGATACAATGTTTAAGAAATATAGAAATAGTTTAAGAAATATAGAGCTGAGTATCATCAGCATAACAGCGAAAGCTAACCCCATGTTTTCTGATGATATTTCTCAAGGGTAACATGTACAGCGTGAAAAGTAACAGCCCTAGTACTGAGCCTTGCAGTACTCCATACTGCACTTGTGATCGATATGATACCACTTCATTCACTGCTAAGAATTTGATGGCGGTAAGATTTTAACCATTTTCAAGTCTATTCAAAAGAATGTTATGATCGATAGTGTGGAATGCAGCGCTAAGATCTAGGAGCACTAATAGAGAGAGATACAACCACGATCAGATGATAAGAGCAGGTAATTTGTCACTCTAATGAGAGCAGTCTCAGTACTATGAGATGGTCTAAATCCTGACTGGAAATCCTCACAGATATCATTTATCTCTTAGAAGGAATATAATTGTGAGGATGCTACCTTTTCTAGTATCTCTGACAGAAAAAAGAGATTCGAGATTGGTCTGTAATTAACTAGATCTTTGGGGTCAAGTTGTGGTTTTTTAATGAGAGGCTTAATAACAGCCAATTTAAAGGTTTTGGGGACATACCCTAATGACAATGACTAATTAATAATAACCAAAAGAGGATCTATGACTTCTGGCCTCTTTTAGTAGTTTAGATGAAATAGGGTCTAACATACATGTTGTTGGTTTAGCTGATTTAACATGTTTATACAATTCTTCCACTCCTATAGTAGAGAATGAGTGGAATTGTTCCTCACGGGATCTGTAGTGCACAATCTGATGTGAAACTTAAGCTGGCGGCTGCATGGTTACAGTTTGATCTCTAATAGTATTGATTTTGGAAGTAAAATTGTTCATAAAGTCAGTACTGATGTGCTATTGGGAATTATCAACACCTGTTGATGTTTTATTTTTGTTAATGTTGCCACTGTATTGAATAAATATCTGGGGTTATGTTTGTTTTCTTCTAAAAGAGACGAAAATTAATCAGATCTAGCAGTTTTAATGCTTTTCTGTAGGATAGGATACATTTCCGCCAAGCAATACGAAATACCTCAATTTTTTTTCCTGCAGCTGCGCTTTATTTTCCGGGCTGCTCTCTTTAGGACACGAGTGTACTCGATATACCACAGTGTTGGATTATTTTCCTTAATCTTCCTTAAGCATAAAGGAGCAAACATATCTAAAGTGCTAGAAAAGAGAGAATTCATAGTTTCTGTTACATTATTGTCACGAATCCGGTTCATGAGCTCACACCCACTCACCACATCTCTTGCACCACACTACAGCTGCACATCACCCAAGGACTGCATTTCCCATCCACCATTGCACCTATCACACAGCTGTCACCAATCACTCATTTGCACTAATCACACAGCTGTCACCAATCACTCATTTGCACTAATTACACAGCTTCACTCCGTCAGGCACGCTTTATAAGCCTTGGACTTAGCTCTTTCATTGCGAAGTCTTGTTTAGCCCTGTCTGACATTTCCGAGCGGTTACCCTAAGTGTGTGTGTCCCTGTTTGTTACCTGGACTGTTCTTACGACTCTGACCGTTTGCTGCCTGCCCTTTTGACCCTCCCTGCCCGCCCTTCGGATACTCTCTCTGTCTGCAGCCTGCCCTAACCTTAGCATTTCCACTGTTGATGAGTCTGCCTTGCCTACGTTACACCAGTTACTGTCACTGAACTTTGCCTGTCTGATCTCCTCTTGTTTATATTAATAAAGCTGCATTTGGATCTCAACGCCCTGACTCCTCTCATTACAATTATCAAGTTTTTCTGCGCTGTTGGATGTGCTGAGGAATTTAGATAAATCAGGAAGATTACTTAAAAAGCAGTCTTTTGTGGTAGAAGTGATGGTTCTACCATATTTGTAAGGAAGAGTTGAATTTACAGCTTTAGCTATATGGAGTTTACACAAGACTATATAGTGATCTGATATATCATCGCTTTGCTGCAGAACTTCAACCCCATTAACGTCAATTCCATGTGACAGTATTAAATCTAAAGTATGATTTCGACAATGAGTAGGTCCTGACATGTGTTTTCTAACCCCGATAGAGTTCAGAATGTCTATGAACGCTGATCCTAATGCATCTTTTTCATTATCAATGTGGATTTTAAAATCACCCACAATTAAGACTTTATCTGCAGCCAGCACTAGCTCTGATAGAAAATCAGCAAATTATTTAAACAAATTGTAGCACACCTCGCCCTTTGCCTTTTGGAATGCGGCTCATTTATGTAACAGTAATCTTAGGGGGCAGACTCGTTTAAAATAACGTATTCATCTGGTTTTAGCCAGGTTTCTGTCAAACAGAGCACATCTAGTTTATGATCAGTGTTACGTCCCCAGAGTTCTGGGTTCGTTTTATAGACATTTTTGTTCTGGTATTGCTTGTGGTCTGTGTTTCTGGTTGTTTTACCAGGCAATGTGGCTTCTGTGATTGTCCCGGCAGCTGATTGGTGGTTCAACGGCTGATTGGGACCTGGAACTCCGCCCACTCGTCAGTGGCTGCAGCTGGCTGGGCTCTTTAAAAAGCCCAGTTTTGGATCTGTTCTGCCCCCCCTCTGTTCCTGCTGTTGGTTTGGTGTGTACCCTGTGTGGGGGTCTTTATGACATTACATAAACTTACATTTGATAATAGTTTTAAACTGTTTTTGTGTGTTAGTAAACTGTTAAACTGTTTAAACTGTTTTTTTTTGTGTGTTCTATTTTGGAACTTGTAGCAGCAGGACGGGGGGTTTGTTTGTTTATTTATGGATCCTAATAATTTGTGTTAACTATTTTTCTTTCTCTGTTGTTTATAGGGAGTTGGGGAGTAGATTTAAAGCTACCCCGGGGTATACATCACCCGTAGGAATATTTCTCTGTCTAGAAACTCCAGCTAGACCTGGGCGGACCACCAGCTGTAAGTTTTGTAAGGGCGCCTTGATCGTGTGCCAGATAGGGATTACTATATTTTTATTGGGGGTTAGTATAGGTTAGGGGTGTTTTATTTTTTTTTTCTTTGCTTTGGTCCGTCCAGCCCTCCCCTTTTCCCAATAAATTATTATTGTTTATTATTTACACTATTACCGTGGCTAAATAAAAGCTTTGTGTTTAACGGTATTTGGGTGTGTGTCCTTTTCTCGCACCACAACTCCATACCTCCTTTGCTGGCATTGGCGGGCACGGGCAGTGGGTTGTCAGGCTCCCCTCCCTTTGGGAGCTGGAACGTAACAATCAGTGATCATATCAGAGTCTCTATAGTGTGATATCTAGGTGAAAGGGTCTCCATGTGCTGAGAATTAACTGACTTCTGTGACGCGAGGCAGCTAGCAGACGGTTGGTTTAGCCAGTCTGTCTGCTAACTGATCTTGGCCCCAGTTAGTCAAGTACGAACTCTAAGACTATGTGCCATATTTCTAGAGAGAAGAGTGGCACCACCCCAGGAGGGATGAAGACCATCTCTGTTTAACAGGTCAGGTCTGCCCCAAAAACTCGTCCAGTTGTCTATAAAACCTATGTTATTCTGCGGGCACCACTTAGACATATATATATATATACAAGCTTAACAGGATAACGAGGGGGCGTGGCTAATGAATGTCATTAATTAGAGTGACTATGGCCACTAACAAGGGCAAGACACACAGGAAGTGAACGCATAGGAATGTGACAGCAGGTTAGGTGAAATAACCTAAAATATCCACGTACGGTAAGCTTTTAAAAGCTGTTAAGTGTTTAAATAATACTAGAAATGCAGGTCATGCCACTAGTTACTCATAGCAAAGCAAAGACCCTAACTACAAGTACTAGTGAAAAACCGTCATAACATGCATTTCCTGTCAGAAGACTGGACACATTGTGCACAAATGCAGGAAGCTTCTGGAGAAATCAGTTTCAGACAAAATTAAATTTGTTCAAGCTGAAAAGTTATGCTTTGGTTGTCTTAAGCCTGGCCATTTCTCAAGGAATTGTAAGAGTAGGAGTGTCTGTGATATGTGCCACAAGATGCATCCAACCTGTCTTCATGAGGAGCAAATTAAAGAAAATAAAAAATTATTACAAGCTAAGTCAAGTGCAAGTGAAAAAAGGCAACGAGAAAGAACTCCATCAGTACAACCTAAAGAAATAACTACAGACGTTACTTCAAATAGAGTAATTATTGATGAGACTAACATGCAAAGAGCAGCAATAATTCCTGTCTGGATTTCATCCATAACTCACCAGCACAAGAAGTTCTTGTTTATGCTCTTTTAGACTCTCAAGGTGACACTACCTTCATTTTAAATGAAGTAGCTGAAGCATTAGATGCAAGTAAAGAAGTTAAGCTATCTACTATGACTTCAAGGACCACAGTGGTAAGTTCTCAAAAGGTAAAATACCTACAAGACAGAGGTTTTTATTTTAGTAAAAGGATCTCTTTACCACCAGTCTACACTCAGGAGTTTATTCCAGCCAACAGAACTCACACACTAACAAATGAAACTGCAAAGGTTTGGTCTAATTTAAATCACCTCCAAGACAAGATAGCACCTATGCAGGACTGTGAAGTTGGCTTGCTTATTGGATATAACTGCCCGCAAACTCTCCTTCCAAGAGAAGTAGTTTCTGGCCAAGACCACCAGCCTTATGCAGAGCGTACCGACCTTGGATGGAGCATTGTTGGTCACGGGAATCCTTATGTAGTCTATGGCGACGCTATTGGAACCAGCCATCGCATAGTAATAAGGCAAGTGACACCAGTGGTGGTCAAAGTACACAGATCAAGTACTTGAGTAAAAGTACAGATACGTATAATAAAATATTACTCCAGTAAAAGTAAAAGTACTGCTTTTTTCAATTTTACTCGAGTGAAAGTACAAAAGTACTCAATTTTTTATGTACTTAAGTAAAAAAGTACTGATAGACAGATTTATTTTGCAATTTTATATAGACTACTTTATTTAATTTTATATTAGCACATATTGTATAATCCTACTGCCCAAAATACCTGCGTTTTCCCCAAAATAACCACTATATAGAGTCAAGATATATATTTTGTTGATATGGATTACGTTGATGAGAGTGATGTAGTAATGTTCGCTGTGAAGCTTACACTGCCATGTACCTGAGAGAAAACAGATTTCACCATCTAATCTTCACCAGGAAGAAAAAAGTGTTTTAGAACTTGTTGTTTTGCAGAACCTCAGTTATATATGACATGAGAATTAGGCCTGAAATTAGGAAGAACATTTTAAGGAAAATATAATTATATTTTCATAATGATTTTTTTTCTTCTCAAACCTTGTCTGTGGTGTAAAAGCACCCCTGGCCCAATGCCCCCAGAGGGCATCATCACTTCCCACTCTGATAATTACTGTAGTTACTATGTTCTGAACATCACATCCTTTCTTTTTCCCTCAGATGGAATCTATCTAGGTGGCTGAATAAAGATATTTGGACTTTATATATAAACATTTCCTCAACTTAGCACCAGCAAGCTTGTTAGCTAGACAGTTAACATCAGCTAACATTAACAATATTTACTTATTTTCAGTATGGTTATGAATAAACATTCATATCTGTCGGCTAGTTGATCTGAACAATATACAAATGTATACTGTTGATAAACAATATAAAAACAGACTATAGGTCTAAATGCATAGCATTTTAATAAAACTGCTAACGTTACAGCAGCGGGGAATATGAACGTGCATGAGTTATTTTATTTAATCTGTGTTATTTTAATGTTTTGTTTTTTGACCTAAAACATAACGTTAGAGACACTGATGTTGATCTGTCTGTAATAGATCACCCTTTACAGCAGATTTAGTTCACAAACAACTGACAGTTTTGACCTAAATATTATTTTCAGTTACAATAATGAATCCTAAAATTCGACATTAGTAACTTACTTTTCACAGCATCAGTAGCGCGCCTGCGCGCTGCGCGCGCTCACAAGATCTCCCGGTTCTTTCTTGTCTCACAAGATCTCCCGGTTCTTTCTTGTCTCACAAGATCTCCCGGTTCTTTCTTGTGAGTTCAGTTCACTGAAGAAGACTCGCTCTAAATGGATCATTTGAATCAGTGAGTTTTCGACTCGAGAACAGCTGCAATCGGGTGAATGAATCGTTTGTTGCGATTTGCGAACCGAGGTTCATTGAAAAGAATCAGTTTGTTCATGAATCAGACACCGCTTCTGCGTCTCGGAGCACGTGATGTATCACGTGAGTAACGATATGTTTTCTGAAATGTAGTGAAGTAAAAAGTACGATCTTATGCTTTGGAATGTAGTGAAGTAAAAGTAAAAGTTACTCAAAATAAAACTACTCCAGTAAAGTACAGATACTTGAAAAATGTACTTAAGTACAGTAACGAAGTATTTTTACTTCGTTACTGACCACCACTGAGTGACACCAAGTATCGTTCTCATGCTAACCTCAAAACTGAAGTACACTATGTGAGTCGAATTAAAGTAAAATAAATTGGTCCTCCAGATATAATAAAAGTCCTTGAATCAGACTTCTCAGACAGAGCTGGAAAGACGGATCCTGTGTCCCAAGAAGATCTCAAGTTCTTGTCGATTTTGAAACAAAATATCACACAAAAGAGCAATGGTCATTATGAAATGCCATTACCATTCAAAAGAGAAAAACCAAAACTTCCTAATAACCATATATGTGCAGTGCACCGCTTGAAAAGAGATTCAAGAAAGATCAGCGGTACTATGAGGAAAAGAGATTCAAGAAAGATCAGCGGTACTATGAGGACTATGTAAAATTCATGTATGACCTCATTTCATGTGGTGATGCAGAGAAGGTTCCTGAAGAAGAGATTGACAACAGTCCAGTTTGGTATATTCCACATTATGGAGTTTATCATCCACAGAAACCAGGGGAAATACGTGTAGTATTTGACTGTTCTGCTAAGTTTCAGGACACATCCCTCAATGACCATTTGCTCACAGGTCCTGACTTAACCAATGCATTAGTAGGTGTTCTATGCCGTTTACGAAAGGGTCCCATTGCAATCATGTGTGACATCGAAAGAATGTTCCACCAGTTTCATGTGAAAAAGGGGGATCAAGATTACCTGCGATTTCTGTGGTGGGAGAATGGAAATTTGGAGATCACACCATCAGTCTACAGAATGGGAGTTCACTTGTTTGGAGCTGCCTCGTCTCCTGGTTGTACTAACTTTGGCTTGAAACATCTGGCAACTCAAGGGCGTGGCCAGTATATTGAAGACACCATATGCTTCATTCAAAGAAATTTCTATATAGATGATGGTCTGATAAGTGTTCAAACTGAAACCGAAGCCATCCATCTTATCAAAGAATCAGAGAACTCTGCTTCACTGGCAGGTTAAGACTCCACAAGTTTGTCTCTAACAGTGAAAGAGTAATGGCAACCATTCCAGAAAAGGAACGTGCAGCAATCAAGATCTGGATATGGCTTTGAGTTTACCTCAAATGGAAAGAGCTCTTGGAGTAGAGTGGTGCATTACATCTGACTCTTTTAAATTCAGAGTTCAAGTAAAACCCAATCCTCTAACAAGAAGGGGTGTGCTTTCTACCGTGGCCTCTGTGTATGACCCTCTAGGGTTCATGGCAACATTTATTATTTTGGGTAAACAAATACTCCAGCAAATGTGTAAAGATAAGGTTAGTTGGGATGAGGAAGTTCCTGAGAACTTGAGACCTCTGTGGGAGTCCTGGATCAGAGATTTACCCAATTTAGCTGAAATGGAAATCAAGAGAGATTTCTTACCTTCAAATGTCGGCGAGACCACAAGGTATGAGCTCCACCATTTTGTGGACGCAAGTATCACTGGATATGGTGAATGTACTTACCTGTGAGCAATAAACAAGTCTAATAAAGTTCATTGCTGTTTGGTAATGGGAAAATCAAGAGTTTCACCAAGCAAAGTTACAACTATACCAAGGTTAGAACTCAAAGCGGCACTTGTTGCAGTGCAACTAAGTGATATGCTTCGGAATGAGATAGAAATTCAAGATCTAAAGGAGTTCTTTTGGACCGATTCTACAGTCGTTCTCGGCTACATAAACAATGACGCCAGAAGATTTCATGTGTTTGTACTAGATCTGATTCTCTGAATACGATTGGCTACAGAGCTTGAAAAATGGGCATATGTGGCCTCTGAGAACAATCCGGCTGATCATGCCTCTCGAGGTTTAACAGCTGAGCAACTTAAAGCCTCAAATTGGTTCACAGGACCAAAGTTTCTTTGGCAAACGGAACTACCCGAAAGAGAATGTAAGGTGGGAGAAATTAAGGAAGAGGATCCTGAAATTCGCAAGGCTCTTGTGTGTAACACTACTGCAAAGGAGAGCAGATCATTATTGGATAACCTACAGAAAATTCTCTGACTGGTCAAAAGTTGTAAAGGCAGTTGCTAGACTGAAACGTAATATCAAACAATTCAAAGATGTGAAGCAACCAACCAAAGAAAGTACAAGCCTAGAAGAAAGGAAAGAAGCAGAACCTTTTATCATCAAGCTGGTTCAAAAGGAAGCGTTCTCAGATGAGATAAAGAGTTTGAAGCTAAAGGAAGTAGTTGCCAAGACCAAAAATGGTAGGCTGTACAAGTTATCCTGAGGTATACAACGAAGGTATCCTGAGGGTTGGAGGATGCCTAAATCAAGCTATGTTGCACCCATACGTCAAGCATCCGGTATTACTTCCCAAGAATAGCCACATGTCGGCCTTAATTATTAAGCACTTTCAAGAAAAGGTACATCACCAAGGATATGGAATGACAGTGAACGAACTGCGAGCTAATGGGTGGTGGATTCTCGGATGTAGAAGTGTGGTTTCAATCACACATTTTTTAAATGTGTCAAGTGCAGAAAGTATAGAAGGCCTGCAGAAGAACAAAGAATGGGTGACTTACCGCAAGATAGAATGGAAACAACTCCACCATTCACTTACGCTGGTATTGACTTCTTTGGTCCAATATACAGTGCTCAGCGTTGATGAGTACACCCCCCTTTGAAAAGTAACATTTTAAACAATATCTCAATGAACACAAAAACATTTTCCAAAATGTTGACAAGACTAAGTTTTATATAACATCTGTTTAACTTATAACATTAAAGTAAGGTTAAAAATATAACTTAGGGAACAAAATTTTTGAAAGTCACTGAAAGTCTCTGGAGCAAAGCTAAATTTTAGACTACAAATGTTTAATTTAACAAGAATTCAACCACAGGTGAGTCTAATTATTCATTACACAGGTGACAGTTGACTATAAAAGGGTGTTACTTAAAGAAAACCCCTTCCCATTTCATGCTGTCAGCAATGGCACCACATGAAAGAGAAATGTCACAAGACCTGAGAAAGAAAATAATTTATTTACACAAGAAAGGTGAAGGCTACAAGAAGATCAGCAAAGCTTTACTTATCAGTCAGAATACTGTAGCAAAAGTGGTACAAACATTTAAAAAAGATGGAACTGCAACCATCTCACAGAGACGTCCAGGTCGTCCACGGAAGTTAACACCTCATCAGGAGCGTCTTCTGATGAGAAATGTTGAAGAAAAATCGACATGCAAGTTCACTGCAGTTATCTAAAGAAGTAGAAAGCCAAACTGGGGTGACTATTTCCCGTGACACAATACGGCGTACACTGCAGAGAAATGGCATGCATGGGTGCCGTCCACGAAATAAGCCTCTCCTAAAGCCCAGGCACAAAAAAGCCCGCCTAGAGTTTGCCAGGGCCCATGCTGACAAAGATGAAGACTACTGGGACTCTATACTCTGGAGTGATGAGACCAAGATAAATGTTTTTGGAACTGATGGCTTCAAAAATGTATGGCGGGTCGCAAAGGTGAGGCAAACAAAGAAAAATGCATGGTGCCTACAGTGAAACATGGTGGTGGCAGTGTCTTTATGTGGGGCTGACATGAGTGCTGCTGGTGTCGGGGAGCTGCATTTCATTGATGGCATCATGAATTCACAAATGTTACTGCTCTATACTGAAAGAGAAGATGCTACCATCACTCTGTGCCCTTGGTTCGTCGTGCACTTTTCCAACATGATATGATCCTAAACACCATCTAAGGCCACTGTTGGCTTTCTGAAGAAGACACAGGGTGAAAGTGATTTCAGTGGCCAAGTATGTCTCCTGATCTGAACCCCAATCGAACACCTATGGGAATTCTGAAGACACAAGTGAGCATCACTCTCCATCCAGCATCCAATCTCTAACAAGAGGTCATTCTTGAAGAATGGAAAAAGACTAGATCTGGCAAAATGTCGCCAACATTCCATGCCTAGAAGTACTTGGTGCTGTCATTAAAAATCATGGAGGCCATACAAAGTACTAGATTTAGTATTGTTTTTTGTTGTGGGGTGTACTCATTTCTGCTATCACCCTAATTTGAAGAAAAACTGAAAAATGTGTAATCTAAGTTATATTATTAACCTTACTTTTCATGTTATACACGGTAAACAGATGTTATACTTTAACTTAGTCCTTGTCAAACATTTTGGGAAATGGTTTTTGTGTTCATTGAGAT
>QVTF01003922.1:10000-243786 GCA_003573665.1 Oxygymnocypris stewartii | reverse complement strand
CAGTATAATTATATTTTTGCTATTGCTGTTGGATAAAAAGTGGACACAATAAGACTACACTAGTAGCCTAATTCACATAAGAGTAAATTCAGTTCAAGCGACGCGCGTGCGTGTGACAACATGCCCCATTAATGGGACAACAACCTTTAAACTGTTTTTCCTGGCTGGCAAAGTAAAATCATTTTTGTGGTTCGCAGGTCTTTATACTTAAATTATAATGTAACGTTAGCCAACAACCATCCTGTTCTTTTGATATAAATTACGATATAGGGACCGGGTTCAAATAAGGCAAACATTATAAAAGGTGCAAACAAACTCAATATAAAGTGTTACCATAACATTAAATGTGACTAAGTAAGCTAACACACATTATATCAGCTCAAGGAAAACGTCTTTGCTACTGAGGTAAAATCTCTCATAAAAAATTACTATTCCTTCATATTTCCATTTGCAATCATCAAGCCTTTGTCTTTGGCAGGAAATAAAAAAATCCATCATTTCCAGTGACAATAGAAGCAATAAGATTAATTTAGTGTGTAGCAGTCAGTGTTTATTACCCGAAATCATTTTAATTGTCCTCGGAAGGATCGCGGCAGGCGTAATTAAACGCTGTCCGTCAGCTGGGGACGGCACCTGTCAATCAAAACCGTTTGTTATAAAGTCGCTCCGCTTTCGCGCCGTCTAGTCAAAAGCGAGAAGAGAGCGTGGGGACTGTCCAATTCCACAAGCGCGCGGAGTTTATTCGCGTGTAGACGCAGTTTTGAGAGAGAGAGAATTTCGTACTGCCAAGTTTATTTCCATTTACCAATATATCACAGCGAACATGGATAAATTGCCTGCTATGAACATCAGCGCCGGGAACAGTTCCGTGCATAGACGCTCATTTCTGGAGAGAAGTGGATATCAGCACCTGGATCACGGAGATCTGAGGGTTTTGATTCCAGTGGTGCTGGGAGTCATCTGCGTCCTGGGTTTCACCGGGAATGTAACGGCTATAGGAGTCCTGATCACCAACGCGCGTAAAAGCAAGCTGTCCTTGATCAACGCACTCATCCTCAACCTCATGCTAGCTGATGGTCTGGTCCTGGCATTTGCTGTTCCCTTCAAAGCCACTGCTTATTCCCGTGCCAGCTGGACCCTGGGGTTGTTTGTCTGCAAGACCTGTGACTGGTTCTTGCACTCATGTATGGCTGCAAAGAGCTTTACCATGGCCATCATGTCCAAAGCTTGCTACAGGTACGTCAGTAACCCCACCAAGCCAGTAAGCATCCGTTTGAAGGCTATCCTGGTAATCCTACTCTTTACTTGGCTCTTGGCATGTGTGGTCTCCATTCCCCAGTGGCTTTTTTCCACCCTGCAAAGAGAATCAAGTGGAATGATTTGTGTTCAAGCAGTGCCAGTCGATGCCCATGATTTCATGTCTGTGTACGTCAAGGCGTACCCTCTTCTGGTCTACTGCATGCCTTTGAGTTTTGCCCTACTTTATTTTTGGAGGGCATATGGACGATGCCATCGCAGGTCCAGTAAGACCCAAAACCTACGGACACAGATCAGATCCCGCAAACTCACTCTGATGCTTTTCAGCCTAATGGTGGCCATGGCCACCATGTGGCTCCCACAATGGGTGTCCTGGGTTTGGATTCGGCACGCCCTAGAGACCGATGGTGCCTTCCCTCCACTCGCCTTCACTCTCTCCGCCCAGCTCCTCATGTTCTCCATATCTCTAGTCAACCCTCTCGTCGTTCTCGCACTGTCTGAGGAGTTCAGGGAAGGCTACATTGACTTGTGGCGAAGGCTCACCCTCCGCAAACAACCGCCAAAACACAAGCCAGGACCACACACCCCAACTGCCCCAAAGTCACCCACCCCAAGACCCGAAAGGTCAGCCCACCTGCCTCCACACCAGCCTGGGCGAACGGAGGAGCAAAAGCCTGAGAAGCAACCGGACCAGAGTGGAGGACAGCAGGAGAGCCCAACCAACAAGGATGGAATAGTACTGCTAGATGTAGAGCAGTTCTGGCAGGAGAGGGAGACTGACTCCCAGTCACATGAAAATGATCCTGTTCCCTGGGAAAATCAGGATCCCAAGGAAAGAAAACAGTAATAAAGCGAGAATCCCTGTTCTTTTACATTTTGTCAACACAAAAGAATGATAAAACACAACAGATCAGACCTCTCCTGAACTTGGCTCCCTCATTGTGACTAATCATAAATGATGAGTTGTGGTTTTAATCTAATTGTTTTTCTGTTTAACTGTTCCTTAAGATAAAACTGTATTGATATGATCTGAGTATTATGGAATGACTATTATTTGTATTGTATTATGTTAAAAAATGATGTATTATTTATTCAAATTGATAGCAATATCACTAAAGTAACCAGTGTTTGGTGATGTCTCGTGCGCACAGATCCAAGACAATGGAAACGCAGAAAAGCTGTGGATAGCTCTCTCCTGCCTATGGTATTGTTATAAATAGATGTTGAAATCTTACTTTTATTGATATCTGCAGTTTACCCCTTTTTAATATGAGTGTTTACACATTAAGATAGAAATAAAAATGTCTACAGAATGAATATGCTATTTAGGGAATTCAATCGTGTAAAATAAATGTATATATATTAACAAACAAGGAGTTTTTTTTTATTATTGTGGTCTGCTTTGAAGCTGTTCTACACATACTGCACACACCTGCAAAATCCAGTCATAGAAGTAAAAAAAATGGTTGCTTTTATTCAACTTCAACTGTACATCAAGCAAAAAACAAGATATTTTTTTAGAAACATCTGGACAATTAAATTGGCCAACTCCCAGTGCTCATACGGTCAGTCGTAACATTGTAAACAAACTAATGAATACATATCCATATATATTCATCATCTAGAAACATCTTACATGTTAAGCCAACAGTCGGTTAAAATTACATATACACAGAGAGGCTTTCATAATTCTTGAATATCCCTGTGGGTGACTAAAGTCACCAAAAATGGTCACAAAACTGGGAGGTTCTCCCAATCTTTAGCAAATCACAGTTTGGAGCAAAAGATGGGACACGTGAAACGGAATTGATGATTGCAGAGGCTGGAGCGGGGAAAAAGGTCGGCAGGCACCAGGTGGTCACACCTCCAGATGATGTTCAGGACAATTACCCAAACACATGACAGGCTCTCTACAATCACCAATGAGCATCTAATGTGGCTTTAACCCTTGAATGGACGGATTAAAAGTTTGTGTAAGAACACGAAAACACTGGCTCCTTATGGAGATGACCTAGAAATGCATCATAAAAAAACCTTCCAGTTGGTCCAAATACTTGTTCGGTGTCTTATACTCCGCTAAATTGATTGGTCATCAACCCATGATGTTCTTTGTAGCATGAGCTTAGTGGGTATGTACCATTTACTTTGAAAGGTTTGTCAAGTAGAACCTTTGAGCTGGAGTGATTTACCATTTCTGCGGGTCTATAATGTGAACGGTGGTAGTGTGGGCTCAAGGAGTGACACAAATATCTGAGAGGTGAGTGTTATCATTTAGTGGAGCGTCGAGCAGGTTCAAAGGCAGTGGGAGGTGGAGGTGGTCCCCTGCGTTCCAGCTCCTCCAAATATGCCATGAGGAGTTTGTGCCTGTCTTCTGACATACAGTCCAGAACCAGATACCTTTTATCCTTTTGCAAGATCTTCTCTAAGTCCGACAAGTGCTGCTCTGACTCCTGAATCAACTTATGTGATCTGGAGACACAAAAGGACATGCAATGAGTCAGAAGAACTATATATTGCCAGGACAGCTGTTACAGTTTTTACTGTTGCAGTTTTCTCCTACTAAATAATTGTTTTTATATAGGGTAGAATTACAGTCTATAATTTCATAAATCACATATTTGAAGCTTCTTACTTGTAGGTGACGAACTTGGTCTCTTTTAGAAGCGTTCGGAAGTCTGCTTTGACTGTGATGTACTTGTCTTTGATGTAATCACCAAACTCCCTCTGTCTTTTCTATAGAGAAAAGGTGAACATAAGGAACAAAGTCTTGATCTATAGCTTTAACAAAAGACAACTTTTTGACTAGAGGAGTACTTGTTTTTGAAAAATGTATCAAGAAGCAAAGACAGGCCTTACTCGGTCACTACTGGAAAACTTAATGCATCTTGGATCTTCCTTAATGAGTTTCTTCACTTCCTTCCAAGTCGTCATCAAATTGATCTGATGTATAGAAATGAATTTGAGTCAGATGAACAACAGATAAACGGACAACAAACAGAGTTAGACATGTGACCCAGGTAATGGAGTCAGGGTACTATGTACCGAGGTCGTCTCGTCCAGAAGTTGGCGAAAATGCTCCTTTTTCTTCTTTGCGAGGGCCTCGATGTGCTCATTAAAGAGCCTCTCTTTCTCATCCCTCTCCAGCAGTGAGGATGACTCCCAGCGGTGATCCTTCCTCAGGATCCGACGTGTCTCCGACCAGTTTGCATCAGATGTCTTTACCTGTCACATGCATAAAACATTTTGTAATGTCAATTTTACATTGTGAGATTTAGGATTAAGTTTGTAGACTGAGATATTCAATCTGGCATGATATAAAGTTATATACGAACATGGTCTATTACCATATCAGACATGAGTGCTTTAAAACTCTGGACGGCCTCCTCTCTCTTGTGCTGTTCTCTCTCACGGTCAATCTCTTTGGTCTGCTCCGAGCGGAATCTCTGCACCGTGCGCTCTCTTTCCCTTAGACTGGCCTCTATCCGGGCCTGTTTCTCTAGCTCCTTCTCTTTCTCAGAGTTTGGATCCTGGAGGAGTATCAATCAAGATCATGTAACCGGAAAAGTTGTCGATATATGCTTTTCTTTACATTTGTCTTTTATCCATTCTGTAAAAGTACTTGTTTCTAAAGCTCTATATTTTCATGCATTTCTAAAATGGTATTTCTCATTTGTTGGGTTGGCACCATGTAAAGTGTGAAGCAGCTTCACTAACCTTGGCAAGACGCTCCACGTAGTTCTTAAATAGTTCTTCTCGAGCTGCAGAAGTTTCCACAGCCTTGTAACGAGGGTCAGTCTCCATCTTTTCCTTCACTTTGCTCCAGCGCTGCTGACCATCAACATGGTAATCTGACAGGAGCTCAAAAAAGTCTTGCTTTACCTTAAAAAAAAAAAAAAAAAAACAACAGCAACATAAATCTATAGGGTATTGGAGCTTAAAGGGACAGTTCACTCAAAAAGGGAAATGATGCCATCACTTACTCCCCTCCATGCCATTCCAAACCCATAGACCTTTATTTATCTTTGGAAAACAAGTGAAGATATTTATCAAATTCGAGAGCTTTCTGATCCTGCATAGACAGCAACGCAACTACCACGTTCAAGACCCAGAAAGGTAGTAAGGATATCAGTAAAATAGTCCATGTGACATCAGCGGTTCAACGGTAATGTTACAAAGCTACAAGAATACTTTGTGTGCAAAGAAAACAAAACTAACGACTTAATTCAACAATTTATTCTCTTCCCTGTCAGTCTTCGATGCGCGTTCATGAGTACCACGACACGCGTGTGGATTCTTCTGCTTGCAAACAAGGCACAGCACATCCGAGTTTTACGTCAGAACGCCAGCTCCTGTGTCAGCAGCATCACACGCATGCATCATGGTACTGTTGTGAATGCGCAGTAGGCCTTGAACGTGGTACTTGTGTTGCTATCTATGGAGGGTTCGAAAGCTCTTGGATTTCATCAAAATATCTTAATTTGTGTTCCGAAGATGAACGAAGGTTTTACAGGTTACGAAGGTTTGGAACAACATGAGGGAAAGCAATTCATGACAGAATTTTAATTTTTGGGTGAACTATTTATTTAATAGTCAATGGTTAAAGTTCAAGAGATAAAAAGTTGGTAGGGTTGCAGTTTTAAACCCCAAAAGAGGGAATCCATGAACTATCACCATTTTGCTAATGTCACTAAATAATATGAAGTCACCAATAAAGAGATAATTTCTTCAAAATGATTCCAAACCCATGTCTGCAGACAAAAGTGTATTGTGGTGGAGTGATACAGGGGTCAGAGACATGACATGCTTACAGCACATGCAGGGTTAAAATCTAAACTGTATAGATCTAGGCAATCAGACAAAAGGATGGATGTTCAAATACCACATGAGTTGACAACTCATTTCCCACCACTACTGCATCTTTGAGCAAGGTAAGTTAAATCAGTTACTTATATTGTTGGATTCTGTGACAATGTTCTGGTGACACTACTGCCACCGGCCACTGCAACAGTTCAAAAATTGGACTAAAACACCTGATCGTTTTTAATACGTTTTGATTATCACAGAATTAGACTGGCACCCTCTGGTGAACCCTCCCTCCTAACCTATGCCCCCCCACACAGGTGACATTTCACTGCCATTAATGTTTGATTGCTGACCTTTAGCTGCCAAAGGCAATCAGCCCAGACGCTCAGTACTTAACCCTAGCCCCAAAGACAGCAAGTGTTTGGACCAAACACCAGGGCAGATTACAGCTCATGAACAACTGACAAACAGTCACTTGGTCTCAGTCTGCGAGTGTATTCGTCTGTGAATATGTAGTGCATTTCATGACAATGAATGTGAAGTATTTTAAAAAGTGAACAAGAGATATCCAATGTATAATAATGTCTGGGTAGGGGGTCCTGGTTCTTCTGTGTGCACCCATTGAGCACTTGCTTCTATTGCATTAAATGTTAAATAACAAGCACCACTTCCAAAAGTTTAATAGGACTGACATCTCAACTTGTGGTTAAATAAGGTTACTGTTCTGTATCAACTTCATTTCCTCACCTTTTCTCCACGATTCTTTGAGTTCTCTTTCTCCTTCTTTCTGAAGACCGTCATGTATTCATTAAAAATGGCTTCTCTGTCTTTCATCTTTTCAACAGCCTTAAAGCGTGAATCTTTGGCGTGTTTGGCAGCGAACTCACTGAATGTTGTTCTGTGAAGACAGTAAAGTCCCTGCTGTTAGATTATGCATTTAGCATATTTACATTCATAGCAATGCAAAAGGAGGATGGGTTTGAACTACAGAACTAAAAATGACTTGATTTGAATGTTGTTGTAACTGAGACAGTTGAAAAATGCTGATTTTTCAAAGCCCAACATTTAAAAATGGATTATTGTTTCATAATCTACTTGGCTTCTTTCTGATAAACACCTTTAAGTAAGTGAACTCCGGTATTAACACTATCAGCATTGATTAATTAGGTTCATCCAGATGGTCCTTAATGACTTTAAGGTCTAACCGTTTACCTGACACCCAGTTTCGCATCCTCCATCATTTTCCTGAAGTCATCTTTGACCTGCAGGTTTTTATTCTTTTTCTCTTTTCTCTCTTCCTCAGCACGCGTCTTCACATACTGATCGAACACCTGCAGAGTGCACAGTGGCGTGAGATGAGTGGGCACATGTACACTATATTTGGAGACTGATATAAATCTGTTGTTGCTTTGTGGACATGGCAGAGGCATGATAAAGTGTGTGTACCTGTTTTCTTTCTTTGGGATTGAGCAGCAGATACCGTGGATCAAATACAATCTTATGAAGCTCTTTCTCCCAGGTAGAGAACGCAGAGACCTGTTAAAAAATTGAGATGTTTAGAGATGGAGAAAAAGAGTCATAGAGCCATTTCAACCCCCCTTCCTCTTAATTAGGGGCATTATAACGAGAAGAGAGCGTTCAGTAGGTGCTCCCCTCTGAGTGTGTCCCCCTCCCATGGCGCTGGAGTCAGGGTGTGCGAGCCAACCGCTTTTCATCCTCCATCCCACCAACCCTAATGAATGACACACACCGACAGGTGGTCCTCAGCTTCTATCTCTCTGCCTCCAACCCTTTCTTTTCCCACCATGCTAATTGGTGCAATAAGATAGGTGTAATTAAATGGGGGAGGGGGGTGAACGGGCAGCTCATCTACTCGAGTGATGAATGTATATGCTGCTGTACGGCACCTCTCAGACACGTGGGGGTCCTGCCTTGATGATGAGACCCTTTGACTGAAAATGTGCCTTTCATCTTTGGCATTGGACGGCGTGGCAAAGGGCAGATAGCTCTCTACTACAGACTTGAAGGGATCTCCATCACATAAGCAACATATGCGTTTATCCATATTTCATAGTAGAAACATCAAATCTGTTGCAAAGAGGGGGGAGATGCGAGACTCCACTGATCAGTGGTTCTTTGATCACCTGAAAATGTCAGGTGAGTATTTTAATGAGAACCGTAGCTTAAATGATGGGTTTAACCTTTCAGACCAGAAAATAAATATATAAACTGCACTGCAGGATCACGCCCAGACAAATCTCTCTGCCATTTTGTTATGAAATAAATAAGCAGTTGGATTTTGTGTTGGCTTTGTAATTACAGAAGTGCATTAGCATTAACTGGATTTAAAACTGGGCCAAACTAACTAGAATACCTGCGGAATAAATATAGTTCTACCTTGTTATCATCATTCAGAGCTGATTACTTGATCTCTTACATGATTCACAGGGCACTAATGAAATCCACAAAAAAAGAAATACACTCTCTCTCATATGTTTGTGGTCAGTGAGATCTTTTGTTGTCTTTGAACAGTCTCTTAAGCTCACCAAAGCAGCAATTATTTGATCAAAAATACAGAAAAAAATGAAAAAATAAGCGGTCCTTAGAGAACAGTACAAAATAATAAAAAGGCATTTTATGACCCTTTAATGTTGAAAACATATCGTAATATATTTTTCAAGACTACAGATGAATAGAAAGTTCAAAAGAACAGCATTTATTTAAAATATAAATATTCTGAAACATTATAAACGTCTTTTCTGTCACTTTTGATCAATTTAAGGCATCCTTGCTGAAAAAGTGCTCATTTAAAAAAAGTCTTAAAGACTACAGACTTTTGCAAGGTAGTTTAGGTGCGTATGCTTCTGTATAATTGCTAAATAAATAAAATGTATGTGTCTTACCCCTCGCTCAAGCAGCATGTCTTTAAACTGACTCATCCGGGCTTCCTGAGGTACCACGGCTCTCTCACGTGCTGCCTTCAGCTCTGCCTCCATAGCTGCCTCCTTCTCTGTGTCGGCCTCCTTCTTCTCCTCTATCCTAATGCACAAAACAACTAATCAGTCAGAAGACAAGTGAATTAAGCCTAAACCAGCCTATTCACATCAAGTCTGAACTTTTGACATGAAAACGCACAAGATGACAAAACAAATGTCTTTGACATCCTTCACAGCCAAAGTTTGAACAGTTAAAAAAAATGCTTGTGAATATGTTATACTTTTATTTCATTTGCATTTGACTTTGTGTGAACTGCCTTGAAGTGCTGGGAGACAAAGTATTTTCATGCAACTTCCACTGAAAATTCAAAACAGACTTTTAAATGTAATAAGTTTTAGGAAAAATTCTCACTTTCGTCTCTTGGCCATGCTGGGTTCATCTTCAGGCGAGTCTTCTGCTACAGCAAAGTCCTGCTCCTCTTTAACTAGCACTGTGTCCCAGGAAACAAACACGGAACAGAAGGTTTGGACAGTTATTAACAAGCTGTTGAAGGTCTGACATGGATAGAGAACGCTTCATGCTCACAGCTGACATGCAGACAGGAGTTCTCCCCACTTTTGTCTTCGGAGGTGTAGCATGGAGACAAATTTAGAAAAATCTAAAAACATTGCATGTCAAATTTGCTCTTATTTCAGGGCTCCAGGCTGCACCAACAATGGCTGCATTTGTGACCAAAAATATTAATTAGCAAGTTACATTTTTAATGAGATCGCCACTGCCATCAACATACATGTACAAATTATGATAAAAAAACAATTACAGAACTACGAGAGGCATGAAAATGCAGATGCAGAAATAGATGGGCAGACTTACAGTATACACGTAGCAGGATGACTAAAAGAACACTACCAGTCAAAAGTTTTTGAACAGTAAGATTTGTTATGTTTTTTTAAGAAAGTCTCTTCTGCTCAACAATACTGCATTTATTTGATCCAAAGTCAAGCCTTTTAGCATTTTCTAAATCTTTTACTATTTAAAATAACTGTTTTTTATGTGAATACATTTTTAAAGTTAATTTATTCCTGTGATTTCAAAGCGGAATTTATTATTATCATTACTCCAGTCACATGATCGTTCAGAAAACATTTATTATTGTTGTTGAAAACAGCGGAGTAGACTTTTTAAGGTTTCTTTGATGAATAGACAGAATAGAAGAACAGCATGTATCTGAAATATAAATATTTTGTAACATTATAAATGTCTTTATCATCACATTTGATCAATTTAAAGCATCCTTGCTAAATAAAAGTATTAATTTCAATAATTTCTTTCCCCCCAAAAAATGGTATAGTGTATAATGCTACAAAAGCTTTTTGTTTCAGATACAAGCTGATCTTTGGATCTTTCTGTTCATCCAAAGAATCTTCACCAAAGAAAAAAAAAGTACTCAACTGTTTTAAAAATTGATAATAATAAAAAAATGTTTCTTGAGCAAATCAGCATATTAGAATGATTTCTGAAGAACCATGTGACACTGAAGACTGAAGTAATGGTGCTGAAAATTTACCTTTGATCACAGGAATAAATTAAATTTTAAAATACATTAAAACAGAATGCGTTTATTTAACAGTAAAAACATTTCACAATATTACTGCTTGTGCTGTATTTTGAATCAAATAAATATATTTCTGTTCCAAAACTGTCAGTTTAAGTGCTTAAAATTCAAGTGCAAGTTTATTTCTATTCCTACTTAAAAAAGAAATATTTGGTACCTGTTTTTCTTCGGCTTCTTTATTGATATTTTTGTCTGGAGCTCTGCTTACTGGCTGTTTTATCAATTACTTGATCATGGAAAATGTGTACATTGCACATGGTTTGGATACATACAAGAGATATTTAACATGCAACAGATGCATTTCTATGGAGATTACCTTGAGCCAATTTGTTGTTGTTGTCCTGGTCTCTTTTGTGGGCAGGTTCCTGGATCGCTTTATCAACATCAACCCGTCCCACGAGCTCCTCCGGCCGCTCCCACATGGACAGACGTGTGGTTGGGTTATAAAAGAACACCCGCTTGTCACCCGTCCACACCACACACCTGACATATATGCACAGGTTAATCCAATACAAAGAGCCAACATCCAAAAGCTCTAAATATTTTTTTCATTTATTTACAAATCAAAACTTGTCTATTAAATATAGTTGATCTGATTTGTGCAGATCAAAGTAATCTGTGCAAACAGTGGTTGCCTACCATGGTGTGCCAGGAATAGGTGTGGTTGCAACAGGCTTTGCCTTTTTCGCTGCCTTCTGTTCCTCGGTCATATCTCCCTCTTTCAGCTCCTAGGAATAACACACAGATTATGTCAGAAACAGTTGTTTATGCACAAGAATTTAGAAAACTAGATACACTACCAACCTCTTTCCTCTCCTTTGGTGGATAAATGTGTGGGCTTCCAGCTTCTATTTCCATGATTTCAGCATCAATCATGTCAAGAACTGCATCCTTGATCTTCTCACTCTCTTTTTCTGTTATGGAGACATGGAGAAGAGCAACTGTCAAATCAGGAAATATTGAAGACAGCTGAAAAACGACATATATATATATATATATACACACAATACTGACTGGAAATAATGTGTTATAACCATCTTTGCTAGCTAAGGGCATTATGAAACATTTCAGCACTCCTGTAACATTAAAAAACTAGAAATAAAATACAATTTAACAGAATTAGCACATCACCAGTATTGAAAAAGAAAATATTAAATATCGTATTTGTCCCAGTTTCTAACCTGTCTCTTTGAGTTCTTCTGGTTTGTTCCAGGTGGTCTCCTGTGTGTGTTTATGGTAGTAGTAGGACTTTCCGTCTGGGGTTTTAAACTCAGTCCAGTCAGATGTACTCAGAACTCCAGGCAGTCCTGAGGGCCCAGCCATTGCCATATGAGGCATCATGTGTACCAAAGGTGGTGCCATGCCAGGGAGCATACCTTGATTTAACATACACAAAATCAGAATCAGTTTAAGACATGTAGCTCTTCATAATAAAAATGATGGAATAATGATTTTGCATAGTTATATAAGTTATACATAGTTTTACAACATATGACAAAAAAAACGAAATCTCTAAATTTCTACTAGTAGAAAAAAGATTTAGCCATTATACAATCTTTGTTGGATGAATTAACTACAGCACAAAATATAATAAAAACGTAAACATTCTATTAAATATGGGACTAATGCATGCAAAGACAATAACATTACAAAGAACATTAAAACATTAAAGAAAAAAGGGACACAAGGTCGCAACAGTTACGACAAATCACAACACTGTGTTACCTGAATTTCTATAGCAGTTTGTTATCTAGGTTACTGCCTACAACTCAACTCTTTTACAGTTTTTGTTTAGTTTTAAGAGCGGGGGAAACAGATCTACTCCAACTATGCAAAATGTTAAGTCAAAAACAAAAGTAAAAGTGAGTCAGCCTGTGTCTCATTTGTAAGAAACAGAGGGGCCTCTAATTGGAAAGGATTGCATTGAAAAAAGCATAAAGATGCACAACAGTTACTAACATGCCATAACGGGGAAGGGAATTACCGTTTTTGGTAGGAGAGATAGTCTTTACATAGGGACAGCTGACTATCTGCATCATTGCTACACCTGAAAGAGCGTATAAGCAAGCAAAGAGTGTTGGAAAAGACACAAACATACGTCAACTACTGCTTCCAGGTGCAAGGAGAGCAAATACTAGATAATTTATTGTGAAAACACTACAGTATCTCCTACAGTGCTAGCTGATCTATATTCAACTGAAATTGAAATTGAACTGAAGGCAATAATCTCAGCCTATGTTGCTTGACAACAAGTGCACATGAAAATGGCGGATTACTGCCATCTATAGAACACTGAATGTCACTTCTGCAACACCACAACATTAATGCAGTAGTTAAGACTGCATTTCTCATTTAATATATAACAATAAAGTTTACTTTGCTTTCTAGAATCATTTTCTGTTATACAATTTAATTAAAGATTTTTGGCAACTGTAAGCAGTAACCAAAAACAAGGACATCTTAGCAAGGGAGTCTACAGGTTCCAATCAAACTACAGACATGCATTGGATTGTGTAAAAAGACAGAAAGACAAGGAACAGAGAAGAGAAATGTAGTCGAATTCTAGAGCAGAATAATTTTTAACAGGGTACAAATGATTCAACAAGTTCAAATGTCAAACCTACCAGGCAGTGGAATGGGCATTCCAGGCAGGGGCACTCTGAAGGGTGGCACCATGACATGAGGGAATCCTGGCATTGGAGCAGTGTGATGTGGCACAGTATGGGGCAGTGCCACCGGCAGAGGAGGCGGTCCTGTAGTCATGGCCACTGTAACCGTCGGAGGATTGGCAGTTGCTATTGGGGTTGCCATTGCACTTGAGGTTGTTGTTACAACTGACGGCATTTCCACGACATCGTGGGCTACAGGTCAAACAATTGGGTACAGAATGATCAAAGATTAACTTCTGACACCCAGATAAAATAAACAAACAAATGGGGAACAAAACAACCTTCTCCAGTACCTAAAACAACTTCTGAAACCCAGACAAAATAAACAAACAAATGGGGAACAAAACAACCTTCTCCGGTACCTAAAACAACTTCTGACACCCAGATAAAATAAAAACAAATGAGGAACAACACGACCTTCTCCAGTACCTAAAACAACTTCTGACACTTTTCAGTGTTCAGTTCAAATTTTCCCAGATTGTCTTTGACATTAAAAACAACATTTGACACACAGACAAAATAAACAAACAAACGGGAAACAAAAATGTTCCCAAAATGTATTTCTGACTCAAAACAACATCTGACTCACAGACAAAATAAATAATCAAATGGGTAACAAATTAAGCCACAATCCTTATCCAAAACAATTTCTGACATAAAACAATAAAAACAAAACAAATAAACCGGGAACAAAACAAACTTCTAATTTCTATGTTTCTAATACATAACTTTTGACACCCAGACAAAATAAATAATTACAATATGGGGAACAAAAATATTTTCCCTAAATTAATTTCTGACCCAAAACAACGTCTGACACTAACAAACAAACTTCTCCAGATTCATGCTGTTTCTGACCCAAAAAGCTAATAGTTTATTTGTCAACAAATGAAATCACATAAAAGCCATTGTGTTTAGAGGTCTCATTGGAATGACATTTACCTGACACAGGTGTTGGGAGGAGAGGTGAGGCTGCTGTGATGCTGGGAGAGGAGGTGGAGCTCATGGCCATAGAGGGGCTCTGGGAGGTGTGTATGGTTGTAGTGCTGTTGGCTGCAGCTGGGATGCTGACAGATGGACCAGGCCCGCTGGAACCTCCGCTGGCTGCTGCTGCCACCGCCGCCGCCTGGCTCAGCATCATTGGACCCAGCTCAGCCTGCTGGATCACCTTCACTCCTTCAGGCTTCGTCCAGGATGACTCCCTTGTGCGTGCATTGTAATAATAAACCTAAATAATAAAGAAAAGCAAACAAATGAGGACATGAGATCAAGCTGTTTGCACTGTAAAGAAAGCAACAAAGTATTTATTTAGGTTATCATTAGGGATGCACAATATTATCGGAACGATATCGAAATTGGCCAATAATTACTTAAAATGTCAACATATGTACAATTATGCCAATAAGACGTATAAATTGCATGTGCTCGCCATTCGATCTAATCAGCATTGTGGTCATTCTTGAAGCAAATTGTTTGCCTAAATGGTGATTTGATTCACTGTTTTTGATCACTGCATTTAAACTAATAATGTATGAACAGAATTTCTAATTAGGCTAAATAAAGCAGTAACTGATATCATAAAATCACAAGTATGTTTTGATTGAAAGTAGGCCTGTCGCAATAATATATCAACTTATCGCACAATATATGTACATGACCTCAATCATTTTTGGTGACGCAATATGTCACCAAATGTAGTCATGAGACACTAGTTCAAATTTAAAAAATGCTTCAACAAAAAAGATGTAATCTGCAGATATGGCCTTGTAGGGATCTGTGCCTTTGTGTATACGGATATCTGACTGCTAAGCAGGGATTGTATTTTTCAGCAATAGTGTGCACAAGGGCTGGGTGATAATTTGATAACGATAATTATCGCAATATAATTTTCCTCGATAAAACGATATGAAGAGTTCGATAAATGTTCAATATAATGCTAATGCGCCAAAAGAGGAACGAAACCGCTCGACTCATTTGAATCATGTCACACGGACAGTTTATCCACTCGGATCACAGTTCAAACTGCCGCGTGGCGCGAGCTCACGAGAAAAGAATGCGTTTACTCGGTCACGTGTACACTAAGCAGAGCTGTGAGATATAGTCAGTGTGAAATGCTTGAATTCAGTGAAGAACACAAGCCAAACAGGAGAAACACCGTGTGCAATGACGAGACAGTCAGAAGGCTTTTCAATCTACACATCGCCATTATTTACCATGGATTTACTGTAACGTAAGTAACACTCACTGAACCATGGTATTGTGGCAGAAATGTGGGATATTCAAATTGAATTTTATTACAGGAGTAATGGTATATAATTATATTATGCATGTGTGGTTAAGGCAGCTATAGCATGTGTGCATTTATACTGAATGTCTTAAAATGACAATAATATCGCTTATCGCAATTATTTATGGAGCAATATATCGCATAACAAAAAGCTTTTATCGTGACAGGCCAAATTGGAAGGTCAGAAGATATAGTGTGGCCTACATGAATAAAAATCAAACATGACACTTGTAAATTAAATAATTTGATATATACAGATTTATTTATTAATGTGTAAAAAAAAAAATCAAACAGATTATGAGCTCTGAAAGATATATTTACAACTCATTTGCTTTAATCCATCTATTACAAATGTTAAATATTTAAAATGTTAAGGTTACCACTGCATGGGTCTAAAAAAGTGATTGATTTATAATTATTTTCAAAGCTTTCAATGTACTCTCATTATAAAAGAACTTCATTATTGTTTATTTACTTCTAACAAACAAGTTTTTGTTAAAAACTGACTAAATTAAAAAATAATTAGTTTAGAATCACTGCACAGAACAGAAGAGACTTGGTGTTGTTTTCAAACAAAAGTAAATATCAGCATCGGCTATCAGCAAAATTAGTTAATAATATCGGAAAAATATCGCAATATCGTCAAAAATCTATATTGTGCATCCCTAGTTATCTAATTGTATCAAACAAGAAGTGTAACAATGCAACAGTGCACCGTGTACAATGCATAGTGAACTTCATAAATACACATTATGCAGGATCCAACGGATTATACATTTATTTCTTATGCAAAATAGAATTTGTAATATGATCTCAATAGCCTGTGCAGTTGCTCCCGAGTCTTTAGCATATGTATAAATATAATTGCATGGTATATAATGCATGCGATAGTCATGCGCATCTCGTCAGTAAAGCCGGTTCTGTGATTATTAATAAATCTCCATCACTCTCCAGATGAAATGTAAGTTATGCATTTAGGAAAAGAGCACATAGCTCAAACAGCACTTCTCTGTCAGGGCACACGCAGCCTTTCTGTCAGAGCCGCTTTAAACTCAAAGATCCATCATTGCTGATACACCTAATTTATTAACATTTAATCATATGATCGCATGGTTCATGTTTACGCTGTTAATATGCACGTTCGCTAGCAAGCTAGTTTCTTAATCTAATAATTACATGTTTTTTTAAAAGTTGACATGGTTTTGGGCTCTCTTGTGTGAGACGCGAGTGCAACGATGATAGATGTCCCTCTAGATAATGCAATAAATATGCGTTCTGTGTGAACGGCTTGGTTTCAGTTTTGAAGTAAACAACATCATCTCCACATTAATGTTCTCTTTTTCTGCAATATTTTGAATGTGCAGCACCGCATCGAGTGGGTTCAACTGGACAAGCAAAAAAAAAAAAAGCATTGAAATGCAACAACACCTCGTCATCGCATCTCGTGTGCCAAGCTGCCTGATGGTCACCTAAAATTCGAATGCAGCGTTTTGCATTCGAATGTGGATTTTTATTTTAAATTCGACGAATATAAAAAAAAAATTTTGGCAGCCCAGATTTTTTGCTCAGAAGGCAGGGCTTAGTTCGATAGAGTGGCCAAATTTAGCGTTGCATTTTTCCGCATTCAACGAGTGACATGTCTTGAGTATGCTATAGTCTTTGATACAACTCTCCACGTGAAGTGACAGCAATACAACCCACAACACTTTGCCATAGGTAACCAACAATTTATTTCAATCCACAAAGAATTAGAAGTCATACCTTTCCCTCAGGACTCTTATTCTCCACCCAGATCACTTCTGTAGAGGGCAGGGAAGGAGGAGCAGGAGCAGGAGAGGCTGTAGGTGGTATTCCTGGAGGGAAAATCATGCCAGGTGGAGGCGGCATGGATCCTCCAGGTGGAGGCATAAACGGGGGTCTCTTAAAATGAAAATAAATCATAGGTGTCAATGAAACCTTCCCAATTCCCAACCTCTTCTTTCCATTCCAATTAAAACAAAGTTGAGGAACTACATAATAAATGGCATCTGATTTAATATTCATACCTGTAAAGGTGGGGCACCCATAGGAGGGGGCACACTGGGGTCAAAGGGAATGCGTCCGAAGGGCGGCCGGGCAGGAGGTGGAGGACCCCTCATCATAGAAAAGGGGGGCACAGGGGTGCTCAATAAAGGCTGCCTGCGGGTGGAGGGGTTGGCGGGTGAAGGGGCAGCGGCAGGAAAACGTAGCGCTGGCTGCTGAGCCATGCTGATGGAGCGAAAACAAACTTATTAGCAAATAGCAACCGTACAGCACACAACGACTGCTGCACAGCTAAATAGCAAAACAATAGAGCATAACTCATTCTTACGAACCATAAAGCCCGTTACATCTTCCTGATGTGCCATAATATATTTTATATGGCGCAATTAGGTCTAAAAACACGATTTGCCAACTTGAAGTCTAAAAAGTCAAGACAACGATGTAAAAACATTCAGCCGTCTGCTGTTATAATGCTTTCATTGTCCACGACCCAACAGGCCACACGAGGCTTAAAATAGATTTAAGTTAGCCAACTGCAACACATTATAATGTGAACTGTTAAGAAAGAACAGAAGCTAACTATAATTGGTCGTTTGTGTTATCCGGTATATGAAAAATAATACAAAATCCAGACCTGTTAGCGGCCAGGCCAATGCCTTCTGCCTCTGTGTGCTCCGCCATAACGGGAATAAATCACAACAAAAGTCCCATAGACGCATTTCCGGTGGAGTCTGGTGTGCGAGCGTGAAATTATTTCCAAATTGATTTAAACGTAAGCTAATGCCTTTTCATTTCACATAGTTTTGAATGATCAGTATTTATGAATTGGTCCTAATTATATTTTTCCCCAAACTGGTTTCATCAGGGCAATTTGTGGAGTGACAAGGAAACTGTAAATTAAAGATTTTATTAAGATTTTGATAGGACATATTATAGGACTCCTAAAAAATTATAAAACGTATCATATCCTATTTGCTTCTGTTAGTAAAATCCTGGTTGTTGTATTAATACTTTCTTAATATGAGACATGTTACATGACTTTATCGATTTATTTTTTGACAGTATTTATGAATGTTTTAAATTAAAAAACTTTTATTTTGAAAATAAGAGCTTTTCTCGGTTCCGGAAGTATACAAACACAGGGCACTCACGTTGCTTTTCAGCAATGGACTCCATACATGCTTGTTTCAAAGAGAAAGTTGATGAAGTGCTTTTACCCGGAGATGTGTTCTCATTCAGGTTGCCTGAATCTGTAGATGGTAGTATCAAACCCGAAAAGATAATATGTGGTCCAGGGCTCCGAAGAAACGGAGAGGAAGTTCGAGTGTGTAAAAGTGGAATTCTGCGCCACAAACAGCCACATATGTATTGGATAGACTCTCAGCAGAGACGGGTGAGGAGCTGGGCTCACACCAGAAATCCCATAGTTTATGTGCACTTAATTTAACTCAGCTAATGTTTGTTCTGTTGGAAATTACATTTAGTATTTTGTTTCGTTTTTTTTAAAATAAATGTTTAATGCTCAGTAGCATTATTTCTCCCTCGATAAAATGCTCTTAGTATTCCAAACATGTAATTTTCTAAATACAGTTTAACAATAAATATGAGAGAAAATACATTTCCCAAAACAAGCTGTCACTCAGTAAAGCTAATAGTTCTATAAATACTTATTTCTTCCAGTATGTACCAGCCAAAGGTGAAAGTGTGATCGGCATTGTGACTGCAAAATCTGGAGATATCTTCAAAGTGGATGTGGGAGGAAGTGAACAGGCATCTCTTTCATACCTGGCATTTGAGGGAGCAACCAAGAGGAACAGGCCTAATGTGCAGGTACTTTCTCATATATTTTAACACTCTCAGACCCCACTTCTATTGTTATTTCTTTAAAAGCACTATTTGTGTTGTATTATGAATGTACACACTGATATTGTGTGGTTTTGTTCTGCAGGTTGGAGATCTGGTGTACGGCCAGTTCACAATTGCCAACAAAGATATGGAACCCGAGTTGGTTTGTATAGACAGCTGTGGCAGGGCCAACGGGATGGGGGTGTTTGGAGCTGATGGGCTGCTCTTTAAAGTATCACTGGGACTTGTGCGAAGGTTTGTGATTTTTCTATGTAATACAGCTTAGAAGTCTATAAACTATATAGCTTAACTTAAAAACCAAGACACCTAGGTAAATAGGGCAAACAATTAAATTTAACTAATGTGTTACAATACTATCCTAGTTGATTGATTACATTAGTCACAATTATTTTCTTTTTTGTATTACAAGTTTCTGAAATGTTGTTTAAATATGCACTAAGTTACATAAATCTTAACATTTGAATAAAGCTAGGTTCAAAATTCTTAATTCATGTGTTTACATATAGAGTCAGGATTTTTTATATATCTTTTAAACCTCAACAAATCAGAAAATCAACAGCCTGATGAAAAAAAGTATTGCCTGTAGTGTCTTGCCTACAAAGTTAAAGTGAAGAATGTGGTGTTGTTCTTTCCATCAGACTTCTGTCGCCTCAGAGTGAAATAATAAAGGACATGGAGAAGATTTTCCCATTTGAGCTGGTTGTTGGGATGAATGGCAGAGTGTGGGTGAAAGCAAAGACCGTTCAGCAGACGCTAATAGTGACCAATCTTCTGGAGACATGTGAGAACATGACCTCACAACAGAGACGGACGCAGTTTAAGAGAGTGGCAGAAGGCTCCCTTTAGACGACATCTGAAATACCACTTTTCCCACAATACACCTGGTGGCGGACATGCCAGAATTACCTATCATCAGTTTTCAGATACTCCAAGCCTCTGAAAAAGTTCAGAAATAATAGAGCCTACAATGGACCTCACTTCCTCTGTATTTCCAGTTTTGCAGACAGAATAAAGAGAAGTCACCATTTCTCTTTAAAGAAATCAATATGTTTGCCTTTATTTAAAAAAATACAATTTGTATAAGTAAAAATGAATAAAGTTCATGTGAAACGGCAAATATAAACTGATTTTTGTTTTACAATAACTACTTAGTATTCACTGTGTCGTTCGTGTCCAGAAGAGGGCACTTTTTCACCAGTTTCTTTAGCTGGCTTGTGGTTTTGAAAGTTGCTGCTATACTGGTAGCTACGAGAAGTGATTTAAGATGTTTGGATTAGAGAAACGCTATGACTAACCAGCGTCATTTTATAGCCAGTTGTTGAGAACTACTTCCTTTGTTCACAGGCACATGGAGCATTAATCATTGATCTACAGCAGGGTTCCTCAAATCCAATGCGCTGCAGAGTTTAGCTCCAACCCTGATCGAACTCCCCTACCTGTGATTTTCTAATGATCCTGATGACATTGATTGGCACGCTCAGGTGTGTTTGATTAGGGTTGGAGCTAAACTCTGCAGGGAAGGGGATCTCGTGGGCCAGATTTGAGGATCCCTGTTCTACAGCAAGCCAGCAGAAAATATTACAGCCTTTGTGTGATTGATTGAACAACAGAACATTCAGCATTTATTTGAAATAGCAAATATATAAATAAAGGGACATGAAATATTGACATCAGTTGAAGTGATTTATCAATTGTCAGTAGTTCAGTGGCTATGATACAAAAAGATTTTACTGCTGAAAGCCATGATTGACCAATCAAATGAAGTATGTCAGAGAGTCGTTTAATAATATTGTTTATTTAGACTATGTATAGCTTGATTAGTTGATGAAGCTCCTCACAGCAAGGTTCGATTCTAGCCAAGTTAACACTGAGTTCCCATGGGCTCTGACTTTCAGTTCTTGTAAATGAAAGTGGAATTTACATGAAGATGCTGATCAACATGGAAAGATGTGTCTGGGCACGTTTTCCTCATTGAATGACTGATGTATGCAGACAAGTGTCCAAGGCAGTACCAGGGGCATGGAAGATTTGAGTCACTGCAAGAACAATGTATTTCAGCTCCTATTCTACAAGAACACAAATCTGCCTCACATTAGACGTGCAAACCACAAAGCCTGTAGCTGTTTTTTTATTAGAAATTAAGGAGCTAAGCTATTGAAGTATGTTTTCTGCAACTGCTCTGTAATATCTGCAGCTAAGTCACAACACAACGATGCATTTTCATGTCTTGATTGAAAATATGGGGATCTCTCAATTAATGATTTCTCCAAAGACTAATCATGGCGTGTAATGAGACGGGATTGAAGGTGTTGGTCAGAGCCCTTGCCTTATAAAATGCTTACAAATGTTGAGTTTGTTATTCACAAGAAGCATGGTCTGATGTGAACCAAGCCTCAAACAAAAGAGATCTCATTGTTGCATAAAGCTGGAGAGGATTATAAAAGTATTTCTGAAAGCTTTCTGTTCATCAGTCCTCGGTAAGATAAATATGTCTATAAATGGAGAAAGTTCAGCAGAGTTTCTACTCCCTAAGTGGGCGTCCTGCACGAAGACTGAAAGAGCATGGCACAAAATGCTCAATGACGTCAGCTAAAGACAGAAATACACTGAAAACACTCATCTGTTAATGTGTCTGGTCCATAAAACACTTAAAGAGATAGTTCACCCAAAACAATTCTCACCCTAAAGAAAGAGTTCTTTCTTCTGTTGAGCACATGAGAAGATATTTTGACGAATCAAACAGTTGACGTAGTTATATGAAAAACAAAACATGTAAGTCAAGTGTGAAAAGGTGAAAGTTTTACACTTGTTTAATAAAGACATAGAATCTTTAGTTTTTTGTGATACTTAAACAGACTACATTTTCTTTGTTCTTGCCATTGGAAAAGTATATAATTTTTATGACCAATTAATGTGGGTGTTCATGGCAAACCCAGGGCGTTACTTTATCATTTCTATGCTACAGGCATTTTGCATACAAGTTCTACTCGCTCCTTCCCACGCTGTAAAGTATCTATTAAGCGTGTCTAAAAATGAACCTGTTCAGACACGCCTTTTTGAATTCTTCTCACTAATTTACAACAATGTGACATGTCAGGCCTGGCAAGTGTGCATTCCTCTCTTTTAAATCTAATGAGAGATAATGCCATTCAAACACAATCACCTGACAGCCAAATGAACAGTGAAATATTAACCTGCTTCCAATAGGAAGTAATGTGCCACAGAAAGGATAGAGACCCAATCTCCATAGAATCCGTTACATGTAATCTGATTCAGACTGTAATTAAAAACAGTTTACATACTGGAATTACATTCAGTAGCCTATCCTTGTTGATATTTAAAGATGTTTACCCAAAGAAATGATCAAACCTGTGTAATTTATTTTGGAAGGGAAGGTGAATTTATTGACCAATAACCATCTACTACTCGACTGTCTTTACAAATAAATACCCTTAAAATGATGTTTTGTATCAATCAGACCAATAAAACATCAAATGTAGCAATTACATTCGAATTATTTAATGTGGATGTAGCAATGTTTCCACAATGTTTTTTTTCTCAGTGATCAAAAGAATTAATGATTTTTAATACTTTTTTCTTGTTCAATAAAACATATAGTAAAAGTGTCACATGAAGACAACTCAAAATGACTGATAGAAATTAATCAAAATAACCAGCTTTAGAGCACAATTTTAGTATTTCTGCTAAAAAAAGAAATCTAATTTTAAAACATACATTTAACTTGAAACTCACGGAAGAGACAATTAATATAATGACAGTCTACTTAATAGCCAAAAAAGTGAATTAAAATCATTGCAGTGTTATATTCATGTAAAAAAAATCTGACCACAGTCATTGTGCATATGCAGTATTGTGAATACTTTGAAATGAAAATATATCGTGTGTCTTTAGGTTTTGATTTTCTTCTAAATAACTTCCATAGTCCACGAAAAAGAAACAGCATTCAAGTAGGTAATTACAGTAGATGACAAAACTTTTATTTTTGTGTGCACTGTCCCTTTAAAATTATTCTTTGCGCTGATCTCGGATCACTGAATATCACAGACATTATTCCAGGGAAAGAGTTAGATATGCAGGACACATCAGTCTAGGTGAGAGTCTGTAAACTTTTCGCTCTATCTCCGTCTGCCACTGTCTTCTGCGTCTGCATATTCCATGAATGTGCGTTTAATGCTTCTCCCGGGGCCTGAGCCCATGAGCAGCACTGAATCATGGGCCGTGCATTCAGTGCCAACAAAAATAATCCCTGCTGAAGAAGGAGCATTAGCCAAACGCTCTCTCGCAAGAAAACTCTGCTAAGTCTTAAATAACAAACACATGCTTGACACTGACGACCCTGTTGTCTGCATGGACACTGGCTTTCATGGCTCTCTGTGCAGAGTCGGATTCTGAATACTGACTTCTAGTACATCACAATCAGGTTCATCATCATTAGCTTGACACGATTTAATGGCAGGAAACCTCCCTGTTCCCTTAAACTTGCTTGCATTCAGCAGATATAAAATGGTCAATATATCCAATATATACTGTAAGAGCCAGAGGAACACTATTACCTGCAGAACATTCCTCCTGTGCTCTGAAATGCTGACGTCATGCTTCAGCTGGACATTTGCCTGCACAAGCTGCAGCTGCACAGCCTTGTTGTGTTCACTGGTCATATGCTTTCAAGAATCCTCTTCTTCCTCTTTCTCAAAGCGTTTTGTTGTTCGTCGTCCTCTTCGCCCTCCTCCTCCTCACCTCCCTGCTTGCCAGAGTCTTGTACATTCATCTGTTAAGTTACCGAAAAGCACAAACAGATGTCCCACAACAAATTGGATCCATCTTCTCATTATAGCTCTTACAAGGTTGGCTGGATCAAAGTCGGTTTGGCCTCTGCATTTACTGTTCTGCCAAACACAGGAGGAACAAATCTGGACATCAGAGGATTGTGTGGTTGATGGCTCACTACTACAACTCAAAAAATATATAGATAGGCTATATATTCCTTATTCATCTGTTCTGCTTGTAAAAAAATAAGATGACATGAAGGTTTTAGTGTAACATTAAACTATTTAAAAGAATCTGAGTGAATATTTGGATGAGTCATTTTGAATGATTCGTTCACGAATCACACTGATCTAGTTTTCAAGTTCAACTCACTGATTCAACGATCCGGTTACATCCCGGCGTGGAAAATAATCAGTGAATAATGCCGTAAATTTTGCCATGATCCTTACAAAAACCTATCGTATGACCACAAAATATGAAAGGTTGTATGAAGCACTTTTGTGTAGCCATCATTTATAGTTCTTTTGCAAAACAGCTCTATCCATTGTCATTACATGGAAGAGAGAACAGCAAGACTCTTCAGATTACTCAGGTGTCTTTCCACGGAAGAAATAAATGTAAGTTTAGAACAACAAGGCATTCAGTTCATTAATTATTCCTTTAGAATCAACATTAACGTTCTTTCATTTTGCTATTCATGTCAGTTATCATGAGGCAAACCTGTGCCTTATTATGATACTAGGTTTCTGTTGACTGTGTATAACAATGTGATTACTTTAATGCTTGAAAGACTCTTGCGGTTGGGAAGGGTGTTATGTGGCCTACATTAAACATTACTACTGGTTTGTCGGTTTCAGTGATGACAGATGTGACAGAACGTTTCGTGGAGCTCTGCTATTCAGTCTTCGTTGCTAAAAACTTCCCTGTTGCATTTTTTCTTCTTCTTGGATCAGGACTCAGCCTGTCTGGAATTCAGACAGGACATGTGGGTCTCAGAGGCCTCTGTATTTTAGGACATGACAGCCAGATGAGTCTTTGTTCCTGCAGCAGATGTTCAAGGTCACCTCACTTCCACACAGGAAAAAGAAATGCCTACTTGTAGTCTGTTTATATAGCAGCATTAGTATTGCTGACTTCATTGTACATTTCAGGGACACATCAACGCTTTTTTAGATAATCGAGTCATCATTTGATCCTCTGTCATGCAATCATTATTAATTTTCAGGTCTGCTGTTTGGAAAGAAAATGGGATCAATCATTAGACATTTATAATAACAATAATAATCAAAATGGACTTGTCTGATGCCAGAGTAATAGTCTTTTATGTCATCTAGCCCAACACATTTTTTTATAGTCTTGACAAATTAAACAATTCTCACACATATTTAATAAAGACAATCAGTGTTGGGGATAATGCATTACAAGTAACGCGAGTTACATAATAATATTACTTTTTTTCTCTCAAGTAACTAGTAAAGTAATGCATTACTTTTTAATTTCCTATAAAATATCTGAGTTACTTTTTCAAAAAAGTAACGCCAGCTCCTTTTTTCCATTTACTGACTGGCTTGTAAAACATGTAAAAATTACTTACATTTAAATTTATTTATTTATTTCTCAGCACAACAGTCATGATAATTAATATTAAAGTAATAGAAATGTTGAGAAAATGTGCTTAATTGTCTTTTTTGCACTAAGTTTAAAAAAAATCTTTCGATTTTAGGGTGAAATATGGGGCGTGTTCTCGACTGGTCAGACGCAGGCCATGCTGAGGCGGTTAAAAACATGGCTCGTTAATCTTGTCTAGCTGGTTTCTGTGCACTGAGGTGAACAGACTCTATGTCTAGATTGTTCACCAGGAAACAAGTTTGTCTCTCCAGGGCAGGGCAGGGCAGGTTAGGGCAGACCTTACACAAACAGTGTTCTAATTACCACTTCACTCTCTCCGAGTCCTTAAGAATCCCCCTGTTAATTTGCCTTGAATAGTTAGCCAGATTAGCTGGGGATTTCATGTGGAATTGTACAGAAATGTTCTACACCTGTGATCGTCGTTTAGCTAGAACAACCTGGAATTAAACACCACAATGACAGGGGACGGCTTTTAACTTTAAATTCACTGATATAGTAGACTTGTTGTAACAAACACCTAAAGATGCTATGCAAAAATTTGTCTATAGTGCCAAGTGTTGTACATCATGCAAATAGCAGTGGAATCCCACAGATACACTCCACCCCCGAAACAACACTGAACTGAACATTAACTACAGTTTAAAGCTAATGACTTTAATTGGCAATAGCTCAACTTCACGTCACCATGAGAAAAACTAAACATGGTCTATTGTTTATCTTGACTTCCTGACAAGGTTTTTTTCTGGCAATAGCTCAATGTCAGTTATAAACAAGATGTCAATACACAGCAATTCATTGGGTTATCGGATTCAGAGCGGGTTTTTAATATATATATTTTTAAACATAAGACAGAGTCTATCTCTCCTTCCACTCATCCTTGTATGTTATATACCTAGAGACAAAAACATTATCTCTGAAGTAAGCTCGCATATTTAAATCTGGATTAAAGACACATCTCTTCAACCAAGCATTTATTTAATACATCTCATAATCTTGAATTGAATTGAATAGGTTTGGCAATATTTACTGGTTTGTGTTCATTGAAAGTTATATTCTGCTGAAAAGGAAATTATGGCTGCCTCTGGCCAAACACGTTGTGCTACTGGTGAGCGATAAAAATCTATATATTTTTTAGAGATATCACGATTTCACCGCAATTCTATGTCATGTTGGTTTTACTATTTTGTCTGATCAGTGCAGCCAAAATAATTTCCCTTTATAAAGACAAAGACTTTCAAGGTTACAAAATATAAAAAAAGAATGGTGGGTAATTAGGCCAAAGTAAGCGAGGAATATTTGTCATTATTTTATCTTTGTTATTAAAAAATAAGAACAAAGATAAACATTACAATACACATAATATACAAATAAAACAAACAGTGTTTTATATTCAGGTACAACAGGCATATTTAGCAGGAGCGTTCAAGAAATTGAATGGACCAATTTAAAAATAAAACATTATATAGATTGATTCCTATTAAAGCAGCTGTATTATGTTTTTCTGTCTAGAGTAGCCTAATGAGTATTTTTTTTTTCTCTTTGCGTTTTGCTGTTTTAGCATTCAATAATAAAAATGATGTCATCTGTCTGTCGATTCTGTAGTGTTTTATATTTATACCATTTACTCATTCAAGTTTAGTTTTAAGCCTGAAGGAGTTTCGTTCTTCGGCTGAACATAAATGCTATTTTGAGGAATGTGGGTAACCAAACAGTGACTTCCACAATATTCGGAGTGTCTATTTACACTATTTTGGCGAAATCGATTTCCACTAACTCCGCCCACCAACGTGTGATTGAGTTAATCAACACTAAAAAAGATGATCGATCGGTATCAGACTCAGTGGCGTCGATAGTAAGATGCAAACTTTTTGGCGCGATCAACCCGAGTTCGACGCCTTTTCCCTTCCTTTTAAAATCTCCTATCACATCGGAAAGGCATTTATTTTCAATAAAAAATGAAGGAAATAATAAAAAGTTGAAAATAAAAGTATCAGGGTTTAGCTAGTGTAGTTGAAGGCTTTATTGCCCCATAAGGTGGCATCTATTTAATGATTTGAATTAAAATGATAATTTACACTCAATACGTTATTATTGCGTAGCTACTGTTTAATGTACTAAAATACGGAGGTGCAGATAATAGCCACTATTTGCAATAAATAGCATAAATTGCAGAAAATCTTGCCATTTTAACAGTGTAAATAGAATCTACAGCTATTTGCACTTAGTGTAAATAGCATATTTTTCCCCTTCTATCAAAGTCAATGTGGACCAGCGACTGTTTGATGGTTACCCACGTTTTACAAAATATCTTGTTCAGCACAAAAAAATTAATTAATACATGTTTGGGATAATATGTGAGTGAGTAAATAATGACGGAGATTAGGCCTACATTTTAGGGTGAACTATCCCTTTAATAACAGTCGGTTGCATGTTTAATACTCAGTTTAAGACATGCACGCATATGACAGGCACGCATCCGTTTGTCTCAGCTGTTTACTTTCATCAAAATATAACTTGGTTCAGTTATCAGTCGCTGTTAGACACACTGAAAACCCTAATAAGTTTACTGAACTAAATTGATTGAGTAAACTCGTTGCCTCAATTTAATTGAGTAATGGAGTCTCCCAAAACTTGCATATTTAAGTTTATTTAACTTGGCGGTTTTGTAGACTATACTTAAATCGTTCAGTTCACTAAACTTGGCGCTTATTTAATGTACTTACACCATTACGTTCACTTAACTTGGTATTAATTTTAAGTGTACTTATATATTTAAGTTAAATCAACATGGAAATATAAAAAAAGTTTAATGATGTTCTTATTTTTTACTGCAAGCTCTGTGCACACCGAACTGAAATAAAACAATGAACATCATATTTAATCTTTGACTTTTTATTGACAAATGTCACAATATTAAAGTACAGTAAACACTATACTGTAATGGAAATGGGTCATAGCTACACTGTAAAGGTTGTAACAAAATTAGTGCAGTACATCAATTGTACAATTCTGCACATATATACTTCACTCAAGTATCACAATTATGATAATGTAAACATAGCCATTACATTTGACCGTTTCAGCTTTGTGCAAAATTGGCTAACTGAAAACATACTCCGTGTCTTGCACCAAAATTTCACAGTATTACAATACAAACTATACTGTAGTGGAAATTTACTGGGTCACAACCACACTGTAAAGGTGGTAACAACAGTAAAAATGTCCAACATAAGTGCACTTACATCAATTGTACAACTCTTAATAACTGCACTTAATAATTACACTTTTTATGCCTCACGATTGTTAATGTACTGAACATGTATGCTAAATATAATTACTTTCTTACTACATTTCAATGTTTAAGCTTTGTGCAAAGACGGCAAACTAAAATAAAACCTACTGAACATGTTCAGTGCCTTTGGCCCAAATGTCACAATGTTACAGTACAAACTATACTGTAATGAAAATATTACTGGGTCACAACCACACTACAGAGGTGTAACAATGGTAACAACAAGTAACTACTGTAACCCAAAGTAACTACTGCACATCAGTTGTAGAACTCTGCATTTAACAATTTCAACATATATTTTATTCTTCATAAATGGATAATGGAGTAAATCAAGGGGGAAAAACCCCAAACAAAGAGTGGTGTTAAAGTATCAGTGACGTTTCTTAAGCAAATAGCTGGTTTGCCAGAGACTGCACTCTAGGCTTGAGAGCATTCTGTCCCATTGACATTAGTACAACGCTGGATGAAATCAAACGTGTTGGCGAGTGATTTTGGGTAATTCAGGTCTAGTGCGTAAATCAGACCAAAGAGAAGACAGATTGCCTGTGGGAGGTCCTGCATTTTGTCCATCACCACTTGGCCTTCAAGAATTATTCCAATCGAAGAAGTCAAATGCAAGGAGTTGGGGGGCTGAAGATCAGTGTCCTCGAATAAGATCCCCACTGGCACATCAAGGATAGTGTTGCGATTATCAGTCACCTAGTGAAAAAACAGGTATAAATATAGTATTGTGATCAGGAATCAAAGGTTTATCATCAATGCATGTTTATCAGAATGTGCACTAAGTTTCAAATCACTAACCCAAATCCAACATTATACTGACATGTATACACTTGAATTTATGCAAATGTAGATGCTTCCTGCAAAGAATTTGGTATACACTTTTTAAAGTATGCATTATAAATGACATTGCATAAAAAAAGGTTGGCCACATTTGTATATTAAAGGAATACTTCACCCAAAAATTTAAATATACTCACACTCAGGCCTTTCAATAAAGTAAAATATCCAGCCTCCGGTGGACCATATTCAATTTACAATAAAAGTGCAAGTAATGTGATGTATGATGTACCTTAAGTGTTTTGAACTACGAGAGGTGTTACAGTTTCTTCGTAAGTTGAAAGTTTTAAATATGGATATCTTCTTACACAAACACATTGATTCATTTCACAGCCCATTTATTAACCCCCTGAAGCCATGTGGAACAGTTTTATGATGGATGGATGGAATTTTTGGAGCTTCAAAATCTCATCCTCCATTCACTCCCATTATAAAGCTTGGAAGAGCCAGGATATATTTTATTATAACTCTGATTGGGTGGCTTGAGGGTCAGTAAACCATGGTGTAATCATTTGTGGGTGAACTATCCCTTTTAAGAACAGATGTACTTACTAAACATGACTTGAAGAAAGAAGAGTCATCATCTCCAAGCATGATAGGCAGTCCTCGAAGAACAAGGGTTCGGACCTCAGTTGGCTGTGCTGACTTTAGTGGAAAACATGAAATTCTATTAATGCCAGAAAAACTCATTATCAATGTATTTTAGGCATTGTTATGAGAATATATGATTTAAATTAAATATTAGATTATCTATTATACATAACAGATTACTGATATGAAAATAAGAAATAAATTACATGTTGACAAAATTTAAAGGGATAGTTCACACAAAAAAGAAAATTCTGTGATGGTTTACTCACCCTACATTTGTTCCAAACCAAGCAGATTTGGGGCACCACTGACATGTACATACTAAAAAGAAATACTAAGGAAGACAATGCTGCCCCAAAATTGTTCAGCTACAAACATTCCTTTAAAATATCTTCCTTTGTGTTCAGAGAAAATAAATTTATACAGGTTTGGAACAACTGCAGGTGAGTAAATGACAAAACTTCAATTTTTGGATGAACTACACAGTACCTTTAAGTTATGTTAAATAAGACAAATAATTACTGACCTTTATTTGCTGTAAAAAGTTCAACAAGCGCTGACCAGGAGTCCCCCTTCTGTTTTTAAAAAGCTCCATGAACCGTGAACTGTGTCTGTCCAGGTTTTCGTAGAATTCCTGCTTTAGATTTTTTCCCGTAATTCTGTTGAACTCCATGCAAACCTGGGGGAGACAAGGCCAGGTTACATAATCACATTAGATTTCACACAGAAATGCTTTACATGGCTAAGAAATAATTACGAAATAATGAAGAGGCTAAGAAATAGTGTTTTTGTTTGTTTGTTTTTTCATTATGTTTCTTACTTAAATGTGCATTAAATGTTGCATAAACACTGCTTTGAAACTTGCAATGTTTGTAGGGACACTGTATCTTTTCATTTTTACTCAAATGTCTACTATTTCCCGATCGTGTCCCAATTGTGTTTTTGTATGAATTTTTGCCAGATGAACTTTTAAACAACTAAATGAGTTGAACGTACAAAGACAGTCATTGTGTAGGCATGGAAAAGGTACAGTTTTTGTATGAGCACCATGTTTTAAACGATAATGTTTGAGAAGTACACCTCTTTTTGCAGAGTCAAAAATGCAATACTTACATTTCCACATGTCCTTGTCTCATCTCACCTATAACAGAAAAGTTGAAAATATTAAATTGAACAAAGTCAGTGCAAAAACAAATAAAATTACACTATAATTAAGATGGTAATCTTACAATGTTATCCAAAATAAACCTAAATGTGCAAATAAAAGGTCTCTGGCTCTAAAAAGTGACAATTAGCCTGAAAGGTACATCAGATAGATACAGCTGTTAAATAAGTAAATCACTTTGTACGTTAGCTAATTACTGGTGACCAGTGTGAAGATGGTCTGTAATTTCACCATCTATGAAACATCACTAGCCTAATTAGTCTCAGCTAAAGTAGCAAAACTTGCAATGTTCTCATAACACACAATTAACCTAGAATTCGCTGTCAAAATGTCTAAATGTGAAAAAAAGTCGAGTTCTCAAGGTACGATTGTGAAGATTATCCTCAAAATATTGTTAATTAATGGCGACACTTACAAAGTTCGCCCGGGAAAAACTAACCCACATGGTCTAACATTAAGCAGTAGCTGCCATGTTCTTTCTCTCAAAGAAAAAGATTAGGTGACTTCATCAAATACGTACACTTCACTGGTAAAATAAGAAATACATTGTCGTTTCAATAAAATTGTAACATCACAAAATCATTAAGAAAATGTCGTTAACTAATGGCAAGGTTGGAAAATTTGAACGGGGGAACAACGTTAATTTAACGTTAACTCAGAAGTGGCTGCCAAGATCTTTCCCACAAAATACACGTTTACACTATGATTAAGTGTATAACTAATATGGGCCAGTATAACAATTAAAATAAAGAACAATCTGATATCTCAGTTATCATACCATCATAGATCCATATCGTTACTTAATGGCTATGCTGGCAAAGTTTGACTGGTAAATATTGTAAGTATGGCTGCGTTGTCTTTTATTATAGAAACGTACCACAAGGATTTAAACAAGCATATTTCACTTAAAATAATTATATCTACATAATTTTACTTACCGAGCATAGAAGAAAAACTTCGTCTTGAAACATGAGGTCAAAAAGGGAAAAAGGACCAATTTTGTAATCCACCAATCAGTGCATTAGTTCTCTTGTTGCTAGGCGGAACTCATTGCATGGCCAATCACATTAGGAAGAACAGCGTAAGCATGATATGTGAGCGTAAGAACGTAAGCGCGGGTGCTTACATAGACAACATCAGAAGAAGAAGAAGAAGGAAGCACTTCCGCTAATAGTAGTTGTATTGTGATTCCGTAGTTTTGCGTTTACTGTGTAGATTTTACAGGCTAGTTTACTATAGGGACCACAGAAAGACTGTTACTTTGCGCAGTTAGTGGGTGTCATAATATTTGGTTCAAGCCTAATAAATAAATAGCCTAATAAATAGCCTAAATGTATTCCCATTATGGTCAATAATTGCAATTGAAGCCATTTGTTTTCTGATAAAAATAGAAAAGACTTTGCACTTAAAGGATACACATCAGACGCGATTTCTTTAAGACTGCAAGGGAAGCTCAGCTTCCCCTATAATTGTCAAAAAATGAATGGTCAAATATATGTACTATTATGTTAACATTTTATTGACTAAAAATGCGTTAAACAACGTTCATCTCGAACGAAAACAATTTCGTTCAGAATCAGCTACTTAGGTCGGCTGACTCGATTTCCTTCTCATTCATTCCCGTAGCGTACAGTGCATTACTCTGTTGAAGCCCAGCGTCCATTGACTTCAATGGGGCTGCTTTAAACAGTTTTTTTCAGTGCTTAGAAACAAGACGGTCATTGGATAATGCTGCGATTATGTCCCGCCCACGGACGCTCAGCGTCTCTGGGATGAATGGAGGAGTGGGCTGGCCCGGACTCCGAGCGTCTGCGTGATGATTCGAGGGTCTGTCGAAAGACTGCATCTCCTTTTGATTGACAGCGATTTTGTACTATAAAAGTCACTGACACTGAAGCTATTCGAGCTCAGTCCCATCGCGGAAGTGTAGTCGAAAGACAAACTGCTGCAACCTATTTCTTGGTATTTGCTTGGTGAAATTGCTAGCCAATTTTCATCATACATTTCACCCAGATTCCTTGTTTCAGTTCAACCTAATTCCCATATTTCGAGTTTAATATCTTTTTTTAGATCGTTTGTTCATTCATTCATTCATTCATACATACAGTAGGCTAGAAAATTTTCTTGAAAAGGAATGTTGGGCAGAATTTAGGTATAAATAAATGGTAAATTTTTATGATGTTGGCCAAAAATGAGCTTCCCCTCTTTGAAAGACCAGCAGCCGCCACTGATACACATGGTATTAGAATTGTACAGTCAAGAAGACTACATTTGTGAAAATGACAATGACCTATTAATCATGATTTTGAGCTCACAATACTTGAAATCTTAAGTTTATGCATTTTGAAGGTAAATAAGTTAGATTAACTCATATTTTTAAGCGACAGGGGCCAAAATGCAAAATTTTAAGTAATGTTCAGTCAAAATTACTTGATTGTTTAAGTTAAAACAACATTAGGGTTTACAGTGTAGCCTACGCACTTTCATGAGATCGTGTTAGACAACAATTAGCTATTTAACAAATGGGAATAGGCTACAATGAATTCATAACAATGTTTTACATTCAAGTTACATTCAAGCTTAAAAACCCTTAAAATGTATAGTGAAAAGTTTTTTTAAAAGCATCTAGCAATAAAGTAATTTTAAAGCTGTTTTTAAAGCATTTGCTGCATGGATTAAAACGATAGGCCAATAAATAATTCACATCAGTCAGACAAAATTGCATTGCAACAAATCCTTTAAATTTCAAGGACAAAGATTTACATACTTTTTTTTATTGAATACAATTATAAAATAAAACGCAAATTATAATCGGGCCTGTTTTAGGCTTTCCCTTATTTTTATATTTTAGATGGTGAGGTGACGGGGAAAAATGACTCGCCATTTCCTCATTGGAGAAATATATGCATCTTAACGGATTACATAGGCTAATGAAGAGTTTTTGCTTTGCTTTGAATTATTTCGTTTTAAAGTAGTATTTTATAGCTTTCTATAGATATATTTATCATATCTCTGAGTATGGAATTATATTTGTGTCAATAAAAATGAACGTCACTTTATAAAAACGAACGTAACTTTATACAAACGAACGTAACTTTTCCAGAAACGATCAAAAATATGCCATTACAAAAGAAGAAAAACACAATGAAAACGAAAAAAAATTACTCAGTCGCACAAATTTAATATGCTCTTCAAATAGGCTTCATTCTTTGTTAATGATTTTCATAGATTCGTTTTCGCAAATCGTGGATTCTGAATGCGTTGACACAGATTTCGCTTACGCTTCGCAAATTTTCGTTTGCTGTTTTGGCACAAACCTCTCGTGGGGGCGTGCTTAACAGCGATCCACTCTGATTGGCTAGTGAGCTTTTGATAGACAGCTGCTCTCTGACATGGAAGTACAGACGTCAGTGGCGTGCATATTGGAAAGCTGTCGCGGTGATTTGTGTATGTAAATAATATTTGACCTTCGGTCGTCTCAGTCTGTAAAGATGAGCTCTCAGGAGAGACACGGAAGCGGCATCATCGTCCTCCTCAGCTTGTCCCTCAAGGCAGCTTGAAGTAATTCGTGTTACTAAAGTAACGTTAATCAATAACATCGATCAAAGTTTTATTCATGTACAGTGTGCAACAGTTCGTTGCGGGTTATCAGTATCTGGAGGTCAAATATTATTTACATACTTAATATTATACAAACCAAGCACGACGTATTGCACACAAAATCACCGCGACAGCTTTCCAGTACTTCCATGTAAGAGAGCAGCTGTCTATCAAAAGCTCACTAGCCAATCAGAGTGGATCGCTGGTTAAGCCCGCCCCCACGAGAGGTTTGTGCCAAAACAGCAAACGAAAATTTGCGAAGCGTAAGCGAAATCTGTGGCAACGCATTCAGAATCCACGATTTGCGAAAACGAATCTATGTAAATCATTAACAAAGAATGAAGCCTATTTGAAGAGCATATTAAATTTGTGCGACTGAGTAATTTTTTTTCGTTTTCATTGTGTTTTTCTTCTTTTGTAATGGCATATTTTTGATCGTTTCTGGAAAAGTTACGTTCGTTTGTATAAAGTTACGTTCGTTTTTATAAAGTGACGTTCATTTTTATTGACACAAATATAATTCCATATCTGAGCCAGTTTCGAGTTGCCGAGTTTCGGTTCATCATTGAAGCCTCTTGTTCAAAACCGGAAGAAAGTGCATTCTCTGTTTTCCTATTTTATAAAAGCACAATGTTGATATTGTGAATGCACACAAATAAAAGTAGACCCTTTACAGTTCAAAATGATATATTACTCTTACCGTTATGAGGAAGAAAAAAAATCACACGGCGTATTTTAAGTTGTTTTTACTGTAATAAAAAAATCCTCCATGTCCTGTAAAGCTCGCTTCAGCTTCCACTCTCCACACAAACTGTTGGATATTGCACATTTATATAGGTTAAACATTTAAACTAACACTGTGATATGCTTGAACTGTTTATAGGCCTATCTATCGATTTTATTTTAGTCAAGTCTTGATGATTTGATAAGGCTAAATTAATCAAACATAGGCGATCAACTCTGATGCTGGCCGCTTGGTCGTTGCTTAAAAGAAAAAAAAACATTTAACGAACAAAAAATGCTCCCAAGGTTTTTCTAAATTTACTTTATGAAGAAAAAAAAGCGAAACATAGTCTAATCACTTTTCCATTACATACAAAACTGAACTATTTTAGCTATAAGCTGTTTTGGGAGAAGGGAAAGACTCATATCGCTGAGAACAAAAAAAAAAAAAGTACACCCATGATATTTCCATGTTCCGCTTTTAAGCCACAACCCACAAATTCTTCAACACAATCATAGCATTCACAAACATAAAAGCAAGCATTGGCAGTGCTGCGTGCGTGATTTGGCAGGATGTGCGCAACGTGCGCATCAAATAGCCCTGCATCAGTTTAATAACTTTGATAACTTTAATTCTTACAACTGTTAAATTAATGGGCAAATGGTAAATATGTCGAAGATCACATAGAAATAGATAGAAAAATAGCCAATGTAAACTAAATGTTATAAACATCGGAGCAACCATATACATTTTTAAATTAATCTTTATTATAACAAATTTAGCCTATATATATTTTTTTATTCACAACAGTTTACAGTTGCCCACAGAAAAAAACAGGGGGTGCTGCAGCACCCTCAGCACCCCCTGTTCCCGCGCGCGTGTGTGTGTGTGTGTGTGTGTGCGTGTGTGTGTGTGTGTGTGTGTGTGTGTGTGTATGTGTTTGCGCGTGTGTGTGTGTGCGTGCGCGGCGCGCTCCAAGCTTCGGGCGTTGTCAGTTTGTTTAACTTTGTTTCTTTGTTCATGTTCTTACTCTATCTTATCTTATGTATATAAAACACAAAAAATGCCTGCACACTGCTGCATTTACAAATTTATGTTTTATATTTATTTAATGAAATATTTATTTAACATTTCAGAATATAAAGCCATGTTAATTAAGCTGCTAATCTATCATAGAAATATATATTTCATACATATATGTGTATGTATGTATATATATAAATAACAAAAAGTACCGATAAGAATACCGTTAAAGCACCGGATCGATAAGCAGTATCGATAAGAGTAGTAGTACCGTTAAAACCTTAACGATACCCATCCCTAGTCTTCACGCAGTAAAGCTTCAGTCATCAGTTTCGCTGTGAGGTTTTCAGAGCAACATCCTCTTTCCTAACACACGAGAACGAGATTGATCAAACCAGAAGTTGGGCGGGTGGAAAGACTCGTTTTGGAAATAATGAATGTAAAAGTGACCCTGGAGTATGTCATGTCTATGCATACATAAATAATACATAATGTTTGCATTGATATATGGTTTATGATCTGATAATATTTGTGAATCTGAGGGTGCAAAAAAATCTAAATATTGAGAAAATCATCTTTAAAATTGTTCAAAGGAAGTTCTTAGCAATGCATATTAATAATCAATAATTAACTTTTGATATATATATGGTAGGTAATTTACTAAATATCTTCATGGAACATGGTCTTAATATCCTAAAGATTTTTGGCATAAAATAAAAATGATAATTTTGATCTGTATTGTTGGCTATTATGACCGCTTCTGTGCTCCAGGGTCACAATGTTTGGTTTGTTTTAACCAGAAATACGGGGCTCAACACGAATGTCCCGGGGCCCTTGAGAGAGTTTTGGTCTGGGTTAACGGACCTGCTATGTTTTGTTGATCATGTACATGTTTTTATGCAATACTTGCAATACGCCATGTGATGTAAATTGTGGTAATTTCAATATATCACTGTGGACGAGTTGTCTATCTGGCTGTCTTAATGAAATTTAGTCTTTCCCGGTGCATCAGTTTCACTGTTTTTCTTTTTTATAAGAGTTAAGTCATATTTCTTTTTATTTAAATGATGCCCCCCCCCTCCACACACACACACACACACACACACACACACACACAAAGCTGTTTCTAAAATAGCTATATTAGGGTTGTCAAAACAAACACGTTAATTAAGTGTTTTTCAGTTTAACACATTACAAATATTTAATTCAGCGTCTATTTTTTAAGCCGTAATCCTTGTGCTACATTGAAGAAATCCAATCCAATAGTTTGTTGAATGAAAATTCGTCAAAGGTGTGTAGCAAATGTTTCTTTTGTTTCTTCTCAAGCACAAGAGAAGTCAGTGGCTCTCCATAAAAAGTAGAAAGGAGAAAATCTTGTCCTCATCACGTGCATCAGAACGAGATAAATCGATCACTACTCTGCTCGTTGATTAACTTTTACAACTTGAATAGATTGATCATCTAGAAAATATTATTCTATATTCAATTTATAGTTTATGCATATTATGTGAAAATTGTTTTAAGTTCAAATAAATTAAAAGTTGTTCTATTTTTCAAATCCTATACAATGTTAAAAATGGATTTCAATTATAATGTAACGTCGAATAGAAGAAATTAATGGCTAAAATTGACAGAAAAAAGGCATTTAATAGACATTAAACATCAAAATATGCCATCTTGATGTTTTTCTTTATCAATTTGGATATTCAGTGTGAAACTGTAACAATGTAAATATATTAATATGCAAATAATAACTTGTAATTTTATATATATACACATATGTGGCCAAAATGATTAGAACACTAGTGTTTTCAGCAGCTAAAAATGGTTAATTATTTGTATCTTTTGCTGTAGTGTGTCAGTAACTATCGGTTTATATTTCCAAACATTACTTCTGCCATTAATTGTACTATTTTTGAGATCATCATCATCAGTGTGTCAGGAGTGACATGAAGAAACCGAACAAACTGAGACAGTCTAAATCCAGAAGAACTGTGTCTCAAGGTGCTTCGAGAAATCTCCTGCAAAGCTACAGTGCAGTTAAACGTTTCAGACACTTGTGTAAAAATGCTATAAAATGAGGATGCTGTCAAAATAGATTTTCTTTAGCTGCTGAAAATACTACTAATTTTGGGCTCCACTGTATATCAATATCACTGAATGTCATGCGGTACAGTGTGTGTATTTGAATGGCATGGATTTGTGTTTGTAGTCATCTAAACCCAAAGTGAGCATCCCTCTGTCTGCTATCGTGGAGGTGAGGACCACCATGCCTCTGGAGATGCCTGACAAAGACAACACCTTCGTGCTGAAGGTACGGTTCCCTCTTGCTTTCTCTAGATAGTCCTTCATCTCATATGCTCATGTACATGTCATGTGTGTAACTTTTCTTTGAGAAAGCTGTCAGTCCAACTGTCTCCGTTCAAGCTGTGGTGTTGTGTTGTGGATCGCAGGTAGAAAATGGTGCTGAATACATTTTGGAGACCATCGACTCTCTGCAGAAGAACTCGTGGGTCGCTGACATCCAGGACTGCATTGACCCCGGGTGAGACTCCTCTGCTGATATCGAGGGTTATTAGTGTCCTGAAACATAATCACAGAGTAAAACAAGATATGCTCTGACAGACAGTGACAATTTTTTTTTGTCTGATCTGGCATTTTATTAACAAAAAGCCACACTACTAGTGTCTATACACTGGTCATAACTTTTATGAGTCATTAAATTATCCCTTAGCTTACTGCAAGTTGGCCAGACAAGTTTTTAAGACACAATCAAAATATAATGTCCTTGTCAAGTCGAATCAAATTTATTTACACATGTACATGGTTTCAAAGCAGCTTTACAGAAAGTCGTACTGTTAAGTCTATAACAATGCAAACAAATCATTTCTTGCATAGTATTTTTTTGTTTTCCATTACTTGCATCTAAACATTATTAAATCAACATTTACTTGAGAAGCAAAATAACAAGTTCCCTTTCGAAAAACTTCACTAGTACTGCCTTTTTTATTTAAGACGCTTATGGGGAAAATTCATTTTTCTCCGATAACTGAAGCCTTTTTCAATAACGCAGTGTTACTGCACGGCCATTGGTTAGTTTTTACAGCACTGCACGAACCAATGGCCTTCAGCTCCACGAGCCTATGCCGGCAGTGCCCACCAAATCTCGCCAAAGCCCACCAGAATTGGCGGGGCGTCTGGCTATACAAGCGGCTGCTTTGCTATAGGATCCTCAGAATTCCCCTCCTTCAGCGACGATGACTTCTCTTCGCTGATCTACGAGACTTGAAGCCCTTCTCGCCATTGACCAGCCTTCGCAGCAGATCAAGACCTCTAGGTCAGCTGATCTCCTCGCCGCTCTTAAGCCGCTAAGTGCCTGCAGCAGCCGTGGTCTTACGGTCCCCTGTCGCCTTCTTCACGCTGAAACAGCATTCACTGAGACGAAATGTCCCCACTGTGCGGATATGAGTCTCACCTCTCTGCACTCGTGGAAAGCTTTCTTTTCAGAAATAGTAGTAACTTAGCATTTTCCTATAGAGTTTTAGTGCTGATGGTACTGATATAACGATGTAAAGTGCTCCTCCAGATTTATATATAGCTATATTGTATTTATAGTGTTTAACACATGAGTGCAGTTGTGAATTTCTGAGCATTTTAAGGCCATTACTAGATTAAGATATCTGTAGGTATTGTTCAAAGTGAGATTAAGTGATTCTCAAAAAGTAGTAATGAAAATGTGGTTGATGATGCAGCTGTAAACTCCTAAACAACATACTAAAATTACAAAATTGTGTGATGATTTTAATCGCAGCATATAGTCATTGCACCATCTGTTTGATTATCATTAACTTACTGCATGAATTTTACTGTAGATTTCTGCCATATGGACACCAACTTAGTTACCACTGATATACACTGATTAATTATAATGTAGAAACTTACATTTTCTGTAAAGCTGCTTTGCAAGAATTTGTATTGTGAAAAGCGATATACAAATAAACTTGATTTGAATTGAGAAGCTTGGGAAAACACCGGGAGAAAGTTAGGAGATTTATACATTGTTTCATTTTGTTGTAAGTGAGAGTGAACCAGTATAATCCCAGATAGCAACATATGGTCGGCCCAGATCCGGTTCACATCTGGCAGATGAGGAATGATGATCTGGCCCACATATAGCGTGGGATGATAGTACTTGGGCGAACCGCTCCTGTTTGCCAGATCTGGGCCAAAAGCAGGCCGTAACAATGCCCCATGTTTGTTCAAAGCAAACTATCACATACAGCAAATGTGTCAAACTCACTATCACAGCAGCTAAAGAAGATGTATGATCAATAATAAGAGTTAAGAGCCCAGCTAATGGAAACACTAATCACCATAATGACGACTTCAAATTAAACAAACGTTAGAATTAAACCCCAGTTAATTCTCAAAAATAATAATATGTTGCTATCTGTGATAAACACTCCTTTGTTTACTGATCTAAACTGTAGTCTGATGTAAATACAGTAATAAGCAACAATGGAATTTAACCACTAAGTCAAACTGAGATAAATGTTTTAAAAGCGTAAACCACTTTATAGAAGATTTTTTTTTTCATGATGTAGTTGCTAAAGAATGTCTCTCTGTGTCACAGGGACAGCGGCGATGACATCGAGCTGGCGTCATGCGCTCACAGCCTTCCGCACAAAGACTTCTCGCTGGTGTCGTCCTGCAGCTGCGAGCTGCTGTGTGATGGTACGTCATCGGGCTCAGCCTAAATCTGTCATAGAGTCATCAGGCCTGACCGGACCTGCTCGGATGAATGCAGCGTTCTGATGAATTCTGTCTGTAGTAGGGCTGTCAAAATGGCTGAAAATCTAAATTCTAATTTTGTACTTTAATGCAATATTCAAATTATGTTAAAATTTAAAAGGCATAATTTCGGTTAGGGGGGAAAAGGTCACAAGAGGGCGCATCCAGCTAAATATTACAAATGCACGTTTATTCAAAACAACACCTAACTTTGAAAAAAGTGCATAATGTTTAAAATAATTTTTATAAACCATATAGAATTAATTAATTTGCTTAAACACATTAGAAACAAAACAGCATCATGCATGTATGTATAGTTTAATACAAAGGACCGAAAACCAATCACAAAGAGCGCTTTCTTCATTTAAACACATGAGATGCAGAAAAAACGTCTTAAAGTCTCGAGACGTGTTTTTTAAAAGTTGAACTTGGAATAATTTGACATGCTTTCTAAACATTCATCTTTCTTGTGTGATACACGAATGCAGTGCTTATAGACGTCTTTATAGAAAATGTGATAAATATGAGTTCGGTGTGAACACTTTTGACATCATCTCTGCATTGATTTTGTTTTTCTGCAATATTTTGAATGAACAACATTGCAGCACCGCATCCAATTGCTTCAACTGTATTAGCTGAAAAACATTAAAATACAATGGCACTTACATCATCACATCTCGTGTGCCACTGATAAAGCTGCCTGACGCACACCTAAAATAAATCAACGAATATTCGAACTTTGGATTTTATTTACAGCCCTAGTCTGTACATATGATGTGTTCCTCTTAAAGGGGTACTCCACACCAAAATTATAATTTTGTCATTTTTCACTTGCACCCATGTCGTTCCAAACCCGTAAAAGCTTCACTCGTCTTCAGAACACAATTTAAGATATTTTGGATGAGAACCAGGACAAGGTCTCATTGACTGCCAAGTAATTAACACTGTCAAGGCCTTGAAAAGTATGAAAAGCATCGCCAGGATACTCCATCTGCCATCTGTGGTTCAATCTGACTGTTATGAAGCGACGAGAATACTTTTTGTATGGAAATAAAACAAAAATAACGACTTTATTCAACATTTAGGCACTGTAACGTCTGAGTCAGCATAGCGACATTTTGAAGATTATCCCCTGAATGCAAAATGCGTACACTTTTCTATATCAGCCTCGACACAGGGATGCGTCGTCTTTGTCGATTTACGCTCTGATTTGAACACAAACAGCGCACCCTTGTGGCTCGGTTGATACAGAAGGGTGTGCGCATTTTGCTGACTCAGAGGAGACATTACGGCGCCTAAATGTTGAATAAAGTCATTATTTTTGTTTTATTTCCATACAAAAAGTATTCTCGTCGCTTCATAACAGTCAGATTGAACCACTTATGGCAGATGGAGTATCCTGGCGATGCTTTTCATACTTTTCTAGGCCTTGACAGTGTTAATTACTTGGCAGTCTATGGGACAGCCACAAGCCCCTCCTGGTTCTCACCCAAAATATCTTAAATTGTGTTCTGAAGATGAACGAAGCTTTTACAGGTTTGGAACGACATGGGGGTAAGTGGGAAATTACAAAATTATCATTTTTGGGTGGAGTACCCCTTTACGCTGAAACGGGAGGAGCTGGGTTTATGTTCTGGATGTGTTGCTCAGGTTCACATCGGGGGTCCGAGCGGCTGTGCTCTGTTGCTGCTGATCAGTTGACTGCTGGCCGCTGTCCGGAGCCACCCGTCACCCAGCACCCCTCACATGTCCCGTTAGAGCGGTTCCTGCAGTCGTCAGAGGGCCAGAACACTAACACACCATCAGGTACACACACCTTAACCACCACAGTGACGCTTGATTTGGGACAATCAGTTCACACTGACCTAAAGGGGTCATGAACGGCCTTTGTTTTTCTATTTTATACTGTTCTGTGAGGTCCACTTATAAAGTTATCAAGATTTTTACATCAATAAACTACATTTTTGTCTTGTTTTTAACCCCTCTCATCTGAAAGCTCTGTTTGAATTGTAGACTCAGAAGTAAACGGCCACTGCTGTGATTGGCTAATATTTGTGTTCGTTCGACCACCAAAATTCCTCAGATGGATGCTGCTGTGATTTAGGTCAAAAACACATAAATACTTAATACATATCAAACAATCTGTAATAACAGACAAAGAAATAAAGATCACGTAATGAAAACAGTTACTCACACTTGTGTTACGACATCACTGTCAGATCCAATATTTAGCCCCGCCCACCGATTCTACAGCACTGTCTGTTTAGTCCCGCCCACCGATTCTACAGCACTGCCTGTTTAGTCCCGCCCACCGATTCTACAGCACTGCCTGTTTAGTCCCGCCCACCGATTCTACAGCACTGCCTGTTTAGTCCCGCCCACCGATTCTACAGCACTGCCTGTTTAGTCCCGCCCACCGATTCTACAGCACTGCCTGTTTAGTCCCGCCCACCGATTCTACAGCACTGCCTGTTTAGTCCCGCCCACCGATTCTACAGCACTGCCTGTTTAGTCCCGCCCACCGATTCTACAGCACTGCCTGTTTAGTCCCGCCCACCGATTCTACAGCACTGCCTGTTTAGATCCACCCACTGATTCTACAGCACTGCCTGTTTAGCTCCACCCACCGATTCTACAGCACTGCTTGTTTAGTCCCGCCCACCGATTCTACAGCACTGCATGTTTAGTCCCGCCCACCGATTCTACAGCACTGCCTGTTTAGTCCCGCCCACCGATTCTACAGCACTGCCTGTTTAGATCCACCCACCGATTCTACAGCACTGCCTGTTTAGCTCCACCCACCAATTCTACAGCACTGCCTGTTTAGTCCCGCCCACCGATTCTACAGCACTGCATGTTTAGTCCCGCCCACCGATTCTACATCACTGCCTGTTTAGCTCCACCCACCAATTCTACAGCACTGTCTGTTTAGCCCCGTCCACCGCTTCTACAGCACTGCCTGTTTAGGCCCGCCCACCGATTCTACATCACTGCCTGTTTAGCTCCACCCACTGATTCTACAGCGCTGCCTGTTTAGCTCCACCCACCGATTCTACAGCACTCCCTGTTTAGTCCCACCCACCGATTCTACAGCACTGCCTGTTTAGCTCCACCTACCGATTCTACAGCACTGCCTGTTTAGCTCTGCCCATCGATTCTACAGCACTGCCTGTTTAGCTCCACCCACCGATTCTACAGCACTGCCTGTTTAGTCCCGCCCACCGATTCTACAGCACTGCCTGTTTAGTCCCGCCCACCGATTCTACAGCACTGCATGTTTAGTCCCGCCCACCGATTCTACATCACTGCCTGTTTAGCTCCACCCACCAATTCTACAGCACTGTCTGTTTAGCCCCGTCCACCGCTTCTACAGCACTGCCTGTTTAGTCCCGCCCACCGATTCTACATCACTGCCTGTTTAGCTCCACCCACCGATTCTACATCACTGCCTGTTTAGCTCCACCCACTGATTCTACAGCGCTGCCTGTTTAGCTCCACCCACCGTTTCTACAGCACTCCCTGTTTAGTCCCACCCACCGATTCTACAGCACTGCCTGTTTAGTCCCGCCCACCGATTCTACAGCACTGCATGTTTAGTCCCGCCCACCGATTCTACATCACTGCCTGTTTAGCTCCACCCACCAATTCTACAGCACTGTCTGTTTAGTCCCGCCCACCGATTCTACATCACTGCCTGTTTAGCTCCACCTACCGATTCTACATCACTGCCTGTTTAGATCCACCCACCGATTCTACATCACTGCGTGTTAGTCCGGTCCACCGATTCTACATCACTGCCTGTTTAGATCCACCCACCGATTCTACATCACTACGTGTTAGTCCCGCCCACCGATTCTACAGCACTGCCTGTTTAGCTCCACCCACCGATTCTACATCACTGCCTGTTTAGCTCCGCCCATCGATTCTACAGCACTTCCTGTTTAGATCCACCCACCGATTCTACATCACTGCGTGTTAGTCCGGTCCACCGATTCTACATCACTGCCTGTTTAGTCCCGCCCACCGATTCTACATCACTGCCTGTTTAGTCCCGCCCACCGATTCTACAGCACTGCCTGTTTAGCTCCACCCACCAATTCTACATCACTGCCTGTTTAGTCCCGCCCACCGATTCTACAGCACTGCCTGTTTAGCTCCACCCACCGATTCTACAGCACTGCCTGTTTAGATCCACTCACCAATTCTACATCACTGCCTGTTTAGTCCCGCCCACCGATTCTACATCACTGCCTGTTTAGCTCCACCTACCGATTCTACAGCACTGCCTGTTTAGTCCCGCCCACTGATTCTACATCACTGCCTGTTTAGCTCCACCCACTGATTCTACATCACTGCGTGTTGGTCCGGTCCACCGATTCTACATCACTGCCTGTTTAGTCCCGCCCACCGATTCTACATCACTGCCTGTTTAGCTCCACCTACCGATTCTACATCACTGCCTGTTTAGCTCCACCCACCGATTCTACAGCACTGCATGTTTAGTCCCACCCACTGATTCTACATCACTGCCTGTTTAGCTCTGCCCACCGATTCTACATCACTGCCTGTTTAGCTCCACCTACCGATTCTACATCACTGCGTGTTAGTCCCGTCCACCGATTCTACATCACTGCCTGTTTAGTCCCGCCCACCGATTCTACATCACTGCGTGTTTAGTCCTAGTCCTTTTAGTTTCTAGTCCTTTAGTTTTTAGTCCTCGTTTTTAGACTAACACGCAGTGATGTAGAATCGGTGGGCAGAGCTAAACAGGCAGTGATGTAGAATCAGGCATTGATCTTTTCCGGAGGCTGTGCTTATCCACACTATTATATCATAGAGTAGATCATTCCACAAGCTGTCGTTTTGTCAGACTTCCTTCAATATACTCTGTTTTTAGACTAACGAGAAAGTTTTGAGTTCTGAAACTTGTTGTTTTCAGATGTCTTTATAGTACAATGACCTCTTATGTCAAAACATCATGGGAATTTTGGTTTCTCAGTTCATGACCCCTTTGAGAACAGAATGATGACGAATGATGTATGTTAAAAGGGAATAGGTCAAAGACTTAACCCTGTTTACTGCACCAAAAGCTGTACACACAATGAGCAACTAGAGAGGACATATATCCCATGCAGATATTACAACATGAAAATAACAGTCTGATTGCTTGTAGTTTTGGGTTGGAAATAAGAGAGACCGAGAAGCATTATACCTCAGTTGCTGATTTCTTAATCAAGTGTATTCTGTTCTAAAACTACAGTATCATGTTATGCTGAACAACAAGTGAACATGATAAAACACACTGATGTACATTAACAGAGGTCACTGTATGATGAAGGCAGATTGGTGTTATTCGTGTCAGGTTGAGGCATGTTGTCACAATTGTATCTAGGCAAATTGTCCTTTATTATATGCTGTAACACTTTATGGTTTCAGTTGTAGATTTTGCGCACACATTGACACGCACACACACAGACGCACACACACACACACACAGACACGCACACACACACACACACAGAAACAGACACGCGCACACACACACACACACGCACACACACAGACGCACACACACACACACACACAGACGCACACACACAGACGCACACACACACAGACACACAGACACACACACAGACATGCGCACACACAGACACGCGCACACACAGACACGCGCACACACAGACACGCACACAGACACACACACACACAGACACGCACACACACAGACGCACACACACACACACACACACACACGCACACACACACACACACACACAGACACGCACACACACAGACGCACACACACACACACACACAGACGCACACACACACACACACACACACACACACAGAAACAGACACGCGCACACACACACACACGCACACACACACACACCTGTTGGGTTTCCATGATTTATGGGTTCATTCATAGGCGGAATGGGTTTTTCTACTGTAAAAACTGTATTTTCTAACCCCTTACCCTACACATACCTTCTCACTCAACTTTTTGCTATTTTAGATTCTCAGAAAAACTAATTCTGTAAGATTTATAAGCTCTTTTTCCTCATGGAGACCTAAAAATTCCCCATAACGTAGGGAATACCAGGACACACAAACACACATATATATATATATATATATATATATATATATATATACACACATACATACATACACACACACACAGCGCTCACATTGCTCCTGTCTTTTAGGAAGCCCAGGCGAAACACCAAGGGAAGTGGAAGGAGATGCCAATTTGGCGGGTTACCCATGGTTCCACGGGACGCTGTCACGGGTGCGGGCGGCCCAGCTCGTTCTCGCCGGCGGTGCACGGAGTCACGGTCTGTTTGTGATCCGCCAGAGCGAGACGCGTCCTGGAGAATATGTCCTCACCTTCAACTTCCAGGGCAAAGCCAAGGTGAGCCGCGGCATTCAGCGCTTGTGATGATCATGACATCTGAGCAGACATCTCATGCATCTGCAGTTATTCAAGACTTTAACCAGCTTCCAGTACGAAACATTAATGCATGGGAATATACTGGAAAATATAATGCAATATATTAATACATTTCCATAAATGAGAAACTAGTGCTTATATTTTTCAAAATATGAATTGACCGTGCATTACCATGCATTGATATTCGTCAAACATGTGTGATGGTATATAAGCATATAATATTAAAACATTAACCCCCATTTCACAGACAAGGCTTAAGCCTAGTTCCAGACTAAAATGCATGACTTGAGGTGTTTAAACTGAAAGAAACATGGACTGACTTAAATTGTAAAGCATGTCAGTGCTTTTGTTTTGTCTCAAAATGCACACCAGTATTGTTATTTTCTAAGACACTTTTATAAAAAAAAAAAAACTTAAATGTCCAAATTGAACTATGGCCTAATCCTGTTTTAGTCTAAGCCCAATCTGTGAAACCAGGCCTAAGATTTTGAACAATTGGGCAGTTTTTGTTAAAGTCATGGCAACATGTTGGCTGGAAATTGAAATGTGACATTTCTAACTTAATAGATTGAGTGCTATATAGTATATACAACACAAAAAAATACATAGTCTTTAAAAAAAAAACATCAAAATCTAAAAGTTTTTGCTTAAAACCTGAAACAAATATGTGCCAATGGAGTAAGAAACAAACTTAACCCACTGGCACATATGTTATTTATTGTTTTAAACAAACAAACAAAAATATTGTAAACAAATCTTCAGAAAAGTCAAGTAAATGCATCTTGATTCAAGAATGTTTAGATATTTATACTAGAAACCAAGACAAAAATAATTTGCAGTGCATATATTTTTTTAAACATATTTTATACATACGTGTCCCCATAGGCGCGTGTCTGTGTGCGTGCATGCGTGGAACTAATTTGTTCAAATATAGCTATGATTATTAATAATATCACCAAATGACAAACAACTCAAATATGTATGTGTCATGTTGTGTGTTTGTCAGCACCTGCGGTTGTCTGTGAACGACAGCGGTCAGTGTCACGTTCATCACCTGTGGTTCCAGACGGTCGCTGACATGTTACGGCACTTCCACACGCACCCCATCCCTCTGGAGTCCGGCGGATCCACGGACATCACGCTACGCTCATACGTACAAGTGCAGCGCTCGCCCACAGGTACCCAAACACACACACACACACACCTGACAGTGACTTACACGCAGTGTTGGGGAGTAACTAGTTACATGTAATTTAATTACAAAATATATGTAATTGTAATCGGTTACTGAGAAAAAATGTGTAATTAAATTAGTTACTTATGAAAATGTTAATGATTACATCTGGATAGTTTTCACATATAGAGATTTAAACGACTTCTTTCATAAATTGCATTGACTGCTCTAATATATGAGACACCAATGTTTCAGGAGTTTAGGAACTAGAATAAGACACGCTTATTTGAAAACAGTCTTATTTTCTGTTTGGGTTTATGTATATATTATCCATATAGCAAAGATTTTAGAGAAGGTGGTTTATTCCCAGTTATTGTCATTTTTTTTAAGTAGGTATGAGATCTTAGACAAATTTCAGTCCGGTTTTAGAGTAGGTCACAGCACTGAGTCTGCACTTTTAAGAATTGTTAATGACCTCCGTATAATCAGAGATGCAGGTAACCAGGAGAGAACCTCACTGAGATTTAAAATCTCTTTTCCAGGAGTGTCCTGGCCAAGATAGGCGGCCCAGTTATACAAATACACGTACAACAAAAAACAGTACATCACAACTGTAGTGGCTAGGCGTCCACTTTGGTGGCTTAACAAAGAAAGGGCTTGACACTCATAGTCTTTACAAATCCATTGTCCACATAATTGACTGGTCCAAACTTGATGAATCATTTATTGCCATTAACAAATAAAAATACAAAATGAAAAACATAATCTCAATAGAGTTAAGGATTGCAACGATATAGCTTAGAGTGGAGCTTGAGTCAATGCATGGCGTCAGACCGTGAGTGTCAAGCCGTTTCTTTGTTAAGCCACCAAAGTGGACGCCTAGCCACTACACAAGTCAAAGACTGTCACTTCCTGTTTAGCCACACCTTCAGGTGACATCACGGGTCTTTTATCTCAGAGAACTTGCATCTCCACCTGAGCCACTAGATGGAGTCAACTTAAACAACACATAGAAATACAAAATATCAAACAAATTATCTTTGCATAAACATACAGTATTTTGGCTCCTACAACAACAATAAAATATTATAGCATTAGAAGCATTTGCAAATCATTAAATAATTTTATGTTTTAAATTTACTAAGAGACACCAACTGATTCATTTGAAGAGAGTTCCAGTCTGACGGTGCAGCATATTTAAATGCACTTTCACCTTAATTAGTTCATGCTGAAGGTACATAAAGATTGGGAACGCAATGAATAGTTAACATCTACTTTTTGGTGAATCAAACAACAGAGATAGGATGGCAAAAAACCCAGAATAGCTTTGTAAATCAATAAATACCAATGCATTTGCCTTCGAACAGCAAGTGAAGACCAGGCAACTCTATTATAGAGTATACAATGATGTATAGAACATTTACAATCCGTAATAAATCTTAAAGCACCGTGATACACCGCTTCCAGAGAGGCAAGGAGATAAGAAGAGGCATGCTGATACACCACATCCCCATAGTTAACAAGTTCCAGACACAAGCTTCTTCCTTGCATTACATGAAAGGCAAGAATAAAATCCTAGCTGCTTCTTCACCTTTAATCGCAAATAATTAATATATGAATCAAAACGTAGTTTGTCATCAATTATGATGCCCAGATACTTATACGCTGACGCTAATGTGATCAATTTTCCTTGAGTTCGGAGAACAACAGAAACTTTCAAAGAATTTCTAGAGTTTGATAATCACATAAATGTAGTTTTCTCAACATTTAAGACCAACTTCAAAGTAAAAAACCTTGCTTGAATAATATCAAACGTTGATTGTAAGTCAACCAAAGCTTGTTGTTTTGTAGGAGCAGAACAATAGATGACCGTGTCATCGGCATTAAAGTGGAACCTTGCATTATCAATGTTAACGTCTAAACAATTTATATATATAATTAATAATAATGGCCCCAATACAGATCCTTGGGGAACTCCCAATAGGTCTGATTTGATGCCTTCCACTTGCACGCATTGAGTTCTTCCCTTTAAATAAGTATTAAACCATGAAACTACATTGTCTGATAGACCAACACTTCTAAGCCTATCTAACAAAATATTGTGGTTCACTGTATCAAATGCCTTCGTTAAATCAATAAAAAGACATGCACAATGGTGTTTTCCAACTAGGGACCTAACAAGATAATTTAAAACAGCCATAATGGTGCTGTGTTTTTTACAAAATCCTGATTGGTTGATAGACAAAAGTTTATGAGAGTGTAAATACTGTGTCAATTGTTTACTGATAAAACTTTCCAAACGTTTTGACAAGATACATAACTTTGAAATAGGTCTATAGTTATCTAATAAAGTAGGAACAACAAAAGCAGACTTCCAGATCTGAGGAATTTCCTTGTTTGTTAGGGAAAGATTAAACAGATATGACAATGGTTGTGAAATAATGTTAGCCGCTCATTTTAAAAACAGTGGTTCAATAAGATCAGGACCTGATGATTTATTCACATCTAGATTATGTAATGCAGAGCAGACATCAGAAGTTGTAATATGATTAAAAATTAACTCTGTTGTCCATAGATGCCGCTCTGCATTAAGAAATTCAGAATTTATAGTAGTATAATTATTAGTCTGAAACAATGACCCTGATTCAGTAAAGTGGCTATTAAAACAATTGAGCATTTGTAATTTATCCACTATTTTAATACCATCCTTTATTATGCAATTGGGAAGAGCTGAAACAGATCTATTACCAGTCAAAACCTATATATTTTTCCAGAACTTACTTGTTTATTTATAAAGCGGTTATCCCATTTAGTTGGAATTCATGGGAAGGTTTTAGAGTGGTTTAAGTCTCATTTGTCACATAGATCATCCTCTGTAAAGTATGGTAACTTTGTTTCAACGACAGCACCTGTTTGTGGTGTCCCCCAGGGTTCTGTTATTGGCCCTATTTTATTTTCATTGTATATGTTGCCCCTGGGCTAAAAAATTTTTAAAATATGGCTTGCCGTATCATTTATATGTGTATGATGTACAGATTTATTAACTTATGAGACTGGGAGAGAATGATGGTTTGCTATTTGCATGTTTAGAGGAGGTTAAGAGCTGGATGACTCGGTTGAACCCGAGTAAAACTAAGATTGTGTTTTTTGGCCCTGCCAGAGGATGTTTAGATATGTAAACATATTTGAGTTCATGGTCTGAGTATTGCCAATGTCCAAATAAGGAATTTAGGTGTGGTGTTTGACCCAGAGCTGAAATTTAACAAGCAGATTAATGCTGTAGTAAAGAGTTTTTTTTTTCCAGATTAGGTCTATTACTCGACAAAAGCCTATTCTGTCAAGAAAAGACTTAGAGAAGGTTATCAATGCCTTTGTTATGTCTCGTCGGGACTATTGCAATGTGTGGAGACCTGCCAGACCACTATTTCACGCTTGCAATTAGTTCAGAAAGCAGCAGCTGTGGGTGCTAAGAAATGTCATTAAATCTCTCCTATTTTAGCTTCTCTCAAGTGGCTACCAGTGAACTACAGGATAAAATATAAAACTATTTTATGGTTTTAAAGCAGTGCATGGGATGGCCCCTGCTTGCGTGTCTGAGCTCATTGCTGTTCGTCAAGCACCAAGCACCTAAGATCCAATAATAAGTTATTGCTTACTGTCTCATACTCGTTTAAAGTTAACACAAAAGCAGTCATAAGCAGCACGAGTATATTTGTAGCAATAGACAAAAATACATTGTATGGGTCAAAATTAATCTAGATTAATTTTGGAATTAATCTAGATTAATCTAGATTAAAATGGCTCATTTGAATTCTGCCGAAGGCATTCAGAATATGTGTGTTACCCAAATAATGACTAAAAGTAAGTCTTTGAGAACGGGTTTCTCAAGCCAGGTGGCGCATTAGACCAGGGGCTCATCTCCTGTTTCCAAAATGCATCACAAACTTTAATCTCTTCCCGTCCCAATCCCATGAAAAAACTGGAGGAAAATCCCGTTCCACTCCCGGAAGAATGACTCCCATTCCCTCCCACTCCCGTGTTGTTGTTTTTTTTGTTTTTTTGCCGATAACTGTCAATTACAGTAAAAATATAGTACAGATCACAGCGTGCCCACCTTATTAGTTGAATAAAAACCCAAAATGTCGTTTTTTGTTATTATATTGAACTGAAAGCCATTTTATGCACAGTGTTGCACAGATTAAATTTCATGTAAATCATCCATGCTAACACACGCGTCTTCTATTTTTATTTTTTAGACATTTCACTCTCTATAGATATATTTTTCAAAGACGGATTTTCTCGCTCAAGTTCACATGAGACCTAAAGCGCATCCTGTTTGCTTAAAAGCGCAACGTTTCGTTGTTATTCTGAGTGCACACAAATAAACGTAGAGTCTTTACAGATTCGAAAGTTGTATTAGGCTACTTTTATCTGTATGACCAAGAATGACGGAGATTTTAAGAGCAAGTGAGCGCACCGGAGCCTGTCCTGCGCAAACGCGCTTCCACACAAACACTTCAATAGCGCACATTTCTCTAGGTTAACATCATATTGAGCGGCCATGTAAAGTTGCTACTACATACATCTTTCAGATGAAAAGCCATATTTGAGGTTGATGAATGATAGGTGAGCGTTTGGATGTCCTGCCCGATTGTATTACCACATAGACCAGCCGCTAACAATCTGTCCATCACGGACTGCGAGCCTCTAGTTCGAAGACTCGTTCTCGCCCCCTACAGTGCAATTCGGCTAGGTATACATCCGCGCTAAAATATCAGGGTGAAAGTCATCATAGCTTGCGTAGTATAGACCCAGCTCCCAACCCAACTTTGAGAATAGATTAACGGCGATATTTTTTTTATCGCCGATAAGAGTCTCGCGTTAACGCAGCACGTTAACGCCGATAACGGCCCACCACTAATATAAAGGTTTTAGAGCAACATATGCTCCCCTCCAGAGGACGTGTATTTCAGCAAGACAATGCAAAACCACATGTTGCAGCGATTACAACAGCATGTCTTCATAGTAGAAGAGTCCAGGTGCTGAATTGACCTGCAGTCCAGATATTTCACCTGCATAGCAAAATTCCCGGTGTCATATTAACACCGCTCAGTGTCTATATCGGTCCACACTACAGAGTGTTAAAAGTAAGACAGACGCGGTGTTAAAATCAGTGAGGTAAAGAAGAGATTAATTGAGTGATGAGTGGCCATTATTGAAGACAACTGATGTTAACAAGCAGAATCACCAAAGAGGAAAAGCACAATTTTTAAAGTCCAAGGTTCAAGGTTCAAGGTTTCTTTATTTGTCACATAATAGTTATACAGGGTATAATTAGAAGTGAAATGTAATCGAATCAGGTCCGCTCAGTGGACAGTGCAAAATAATAAGAATACAAATTATATAAAGTAACATAACACAAGGGCATACATATGGTAAGAAAATGAGAAATAAGAGTAAAATGTGCAATGAAATAAAAAAAAGTGCAAAACAATAAGATGTGCAAAAAACAATAAGATGTGCAAAAAGATGTGCAAAAAAACAAGATGTGCAAAAAAACAATAAGATGTACAAAAAAAGAAAAACAGTGTACTGGGACTTAATAAATAGTAGTGTGAATAAGAGGGATGTGCAGACGGGTTGTTCAGGGTATTGTACATAGAGCAGCAATGATGAGAATGTGAGAATATTTACAGTTAACAATGGGTCTTGTAAGTGTTTATGAGACTGAGTTTGAGTTTAGGAGCCTGATGGCCTGAGGGAAGAAGCTCTTCCTCAGTCTTTCAGTCTTTGCCATCATGCTCCTGAAGCGCCTGCCAGATGGCAGTAAACAGAAAAGATGGTTACCGGGGTGAGTTGAATCTTTGAGGATTTTAGCAGCTCTGCTTCTGCAGCATTTGAGGTAGATGTGCTGCAGAGAGGGGAGAGCAGACCCTGAGATGCGCTCAGCTAAGCGCACGACTCTCTGTAGAGCTTTGCAGTCCTGGTTTGTGGCATTATTATACCACACTGAGATGCACTGAGTCAGAACACTTTCTATGGCCCCTGAATAAAAAGTTTTCAGGATAGCTGGTGAGACCCTGAATTTCCTCAGCTGTCGCAGATGGTACAGTCTTTGCCTGGCTTTCTTAACCTGTGTTTGAATGTGTGTAGTCCAAGTTAGGTCATCGGAGATGTTCACACCGAGGTACTTGAAGCTACTCACCCTCTCCACAGGGGTCCCACTGATCATAAGAGGAGTGTAGGGCTGCTGCTGTCTCTTCCTGAAGTCCACGATCAGCTCCTTAGTTTTGCTCACGTTCAGAGAGAGACAGTTGTCCTGGCACCATGATGTAAGTCTCTCCACCTCATCCAAGTATGCGGCCTCATCATCGTTGTTGATAAGGCCCAGAACCACAGTATCATCCGCAAATTTGACAATAGAGGTGGAGCTGTGAGAGGACACGCAGTCGTGGGTGTAAAGAGAGTATAGCAGGGGGCTCAGGACACAGCCCTGTGGGGCTCCTATGTTCAGGGTGATGGAATTGGAGGTGAACTGGCCGACTTTCACCACTTGTGGTCTGGCAGTGAGGAAATCTTGAATCCAGTCACAAAGTGAAGTGTTTAGGCCGAGGTCTGAGAGTTTGACAGCTAGCTTGGTGGGGACTATAGTGTTGAAAGCTGAGCTATAGTCGATGAATAGCAGCCTGACATAGTTGCCATTTTTGCTGTCGATGTGAGTGAGGGAGGAGTGCAGTACCTGGGAGATGGCATCATCAGTAGACCTATTTGGCCGATAGGCAAACTGAAGAGGGTCCAAAGTCACCACTATAGTGATCAGTGTTTACTTGAATTAGGCTCTTGACCAGTGGTGTAGTCTACGTGATACGCAGGTATACGCCGTATACCCACTAGGGAAGGACAAGGATTTGCGTATACCCACTTAAAAAAAGCATGCGGATACGTAACAACATCGTTTTGTGACAGACCTTTCACAAGTTCATTCAGAAATTCACCCAGTCTGTGTTGCGAAGCACCGTCTTTCTGATAATCACGCCGTATTTCTGTTTACGATTATTGCTAAGCTTTAATTAACTAATAAATGAGATATGAAACGAACTACCCCCTTTCAGTGTTTTCATAAGCAGCCTGTCCCTGAAGCTGCTGCTGCAAACAGATGACAGGAACATGTGCAGAGGGGGGGGGGGGGGGGGGCTTGAGCACCTGCCCCTTTGCCCAAAGTGTCCTTTTGTCAAGGCAATTTTTTTTTTTATATATTTTTTTTAAACACCCTTCTGTGAAGGCCTGCCCAATCTAACTATTAGTAAAATTAATGATTCATAATTTAGCCGTAAATAAAATCACCCACATGATAACCTTTCACCTGACGACCTCATCCGAACGATCCCTCGCGCTCAGGCACCACTTCAATATCGTCCGCGCTACGGTTGCAGCTTAAGTAAGTGGGGTTCTCAGCGGAGTGGTATACTTGTTTACTTATCATTATTATTATTTTACAAGAACAACGTGAAGAGAACATGCATTGCACAGCTTTTGTTTAAATCGCTGTGTTTAGCCTGCAGCAAACGCCACTTCTAACGTTATACACAGCAGCAGCACCATAAACAATGGTGCATGTGTTCACTTCGTTCGTGCTATTTGAGGGAGAAAAGTTTCATGGGGGTGGAAGGGTCTGGTATTTTAATGTCATTTGACTAAAATCTATTCATACTTTTACTTTTATTGTTACAGTATTTACAGCATCCGCATCAATACGCGTATCAGCAAGGAATGCATCACTATACATTGCTGTTATGATATTTTGGGCACAGCCCTATTTAAAGCCTTGTTTCATGTGCCCCTTTTATATTTTGAGCACCTGCCCCTCCAAAGGTCTCTGCACGGCCCTGGCTGATACTATCCTACGCGGTACAGAAAACGAGGCCGATGCTATCGTAATGTTAACTGGTAAACATGCGCCATTCCCCATTGCGTGGTAGAGTATACGTTGTCAATAACTTAACGGCATATAAGAACAATGAGTTATTTCAATAAACAAAAAGTTAATATTTAGTGATATACATTGTCTGACTATAACAGTATTGCATGACTTTGCTCTATTTCGTCAACTAAAATAGTTTCAAATAAACTCACAACTGAGCCGCTGCACATCTCCATTCAAACACAGCATTGTTTCGTTTATGAATGAATCTGCACTTAAATGAATCTAGTGAGTCAATGCAATTACTCATTCATAAAGATAGTCACTGCCTGAGTTCCAATGTGCATACTATCCATCCTAAATGTGATATTAGTCATTTTCAATACCATTTGGAGCAGATAGGGTGGATAGTATGCACATTGGGATGCAGGGACCTACTTTGTTTCGAACGAGTCAATTGAATTAATGATTCAGTGATAAAATCAGTAATTGCCGCCACGGCAGTCTTAGTTTCCTTTTTAAAGTATAATTTCAGTTATTTAAATAATTGAATATTTCTATATTAAAAATTGTATATTTAAAACATTAATCTCAACATGAATGTATGAAGATAAACGCACACATGCCACCTCTGAGCCTCATTAAATCTTTGTAAATACCTACAAGCCACTTTCGTGTTCTTCTGTGCCTCTTCTGTAGTGCAAATGTATTTAATTAATAATGCTTTTATTTGATCTGTAACCTATTCCTCTTATTGCATTGTTTTAATTAGAAATGTTGAAAAAAATCGTATTAAAATCCACTTTTGAAATTTGACATGAAAGGTAACACTTCAAATAAAGTTAGATTAAAATTTCCTTGTAAATCACTTTGAGGAGTGGGTAATGGGAAGGCACATTTTTGTTATTGAGGAGAAGGTGCTCCTGATTTTTTTTTACTGTGACCCAAATTATTTTTTTTTTAATTAGCAGCACAAGTGCTCCTAAAAATAGTAGTAAGCGTAGAGCCTTGTTTAGCGAGTGTGGTGGTATGAGAGGCTGCTCTGGTACGGATGAGGCTGGGAAGGAAAAAAATCACAGTATACTTGTAAGGAAGGGGTCTGAGGCATGCGGATCCAATTGCACCAATATTTATTAAGCGGGGGCAGAATCAGACAGGCAATGGTCAACAGGCAAAACAGGAATATCAGAGGCAAAGCAGAGACGTAAACAATACCAGGCAGGGGTCGAGGTCACAGGCACAGGTTCAGAGATCGAAGGTCGGGCAGTCCGGGGTCACACACAGAGATAACAGATACGGGGAAGAACGCTCAGAAATGTAGCCAGGGCAAAACAAGACTTCGCACTGGGTGAGTGTTTGTGTGCTGCTTTTATGTGAGTGAGTGAATGAGGTGCAGGTGTGGTGAGGCAATCAGAGTGATGAGTGAATGGTGACAGCTGTGTGATTGGTGTAATGGTGGACGGGAATGTGTGTGTGCAGTGCATGATGGGAGATGTAGTCCATGGGTGATGTGCAGTTGTAGTGAGTGGCAACCAGATTCATGACAATACTCACTACAAAAAACTAGACTACACCACTGCTCTTGACCCTTGACTTTTTAGTATTAAATTTAGTTTGGCTGTTATAACTACATTATAGCAGCCAGACAAGCGAAGAGCAAAAGTCTTTGGGTGGTGGTGATTTATATTTTGGCATAATCATTCTGTAGTGACCGTGACTTGATGACTGTAAGTGATTTAGGTTTTCTTTGTTGGTTATATCAACACTCCGAACAACATAAGATCTGGCGTTTACAGCATAATCAGACAGATGTTTTTAAAACTTATTTTGATCAAAAACTCAAAAAAAAAACTGTCTTTAATTTAGACACACTCATCAAGAATCAGCACGAGAATCACAACAACGGTAACCATCAAAAAATTATGTTGTAGCCAATCAAAACTAATCCATGGCTCCCATCATGCATCATAAATTATGAGCAGAATTGTCTTTTCTTTTTGCTGTTTTTGTCACTTTTTAGTAGCTTGTTTTGTGATGTTCAGAGTTGATCTGTTTGTCACCGTTGTTGAGGTTCATACGCTGAAACTTGATGTCTGTGTGTCTAAAATAAAGACTTTTCTGTAGTTTTTTTTTTAAGCATCAGAACAGCTTATAGATTAAGATTTATAAAAATACAGATTTTTTCACTGTGGACTCACAAGGCTGTTGTAATCAATAACTCAAATTTTAGACTCCAAATGAGTTCAGTGATTCACGCCAAAACATAATCATCAACACCACCACCCGATGATTTTTGCTCTTTGAAAAAGTCTGGCTGTTATAGTTCAATTATAACAGCCAAATAAAATGTAAAAAGTCAAGGGTCAAGAGCCCAACTAAAGTAAACACTGATCACTGGTGACTTAACTTGATTTTCTTCTTTGGTGATTCTGCATGTTAACATCAGTTGTGTTCAATAATAGTCAATCATCACTCAGTGGATACCACATTACTTTACCACCGCTTCAGTGTTACTTTTAACACTCTGCAGTGTGGACCCATATAGACACTGAGCGGTGTTAATTTGACACCGGGGATTTTGCTGTGTATAGAGAACATTTGGTGCATCATTAAATTAAAAATACATCAAAGAAGACCACGAACTCTTCAGCAGCTATATCAGGAAACCTATATCAGGCAAGAGTGGACTAAATTCCGACACCCAAACTCCAGAAACTCATAACCAGACATCTTAAAACTGTTTTGAAAAGAAGAGGAGATGCTACACCATGGAAAACGTCCCCCCTGTCCCGGCTATTTTGAGACCTGTAGCAGGCATCAAATTTGAAATGAGCTCATTTAAAATTTCTCAGTTTAATCATTTATGTTCTTTATGTTCTTTTGTGAATAAAGTATTGGCTCATGTTATTTGAAATTATTTTAGTTTAAATTGTATTCACATTTATAAAATGTCCCAACATTTCCAGAATTCGGGTCATATCTTGAGACCAGAATATCACAGACACTTCAACATTTTGTCTATTTTAGATTTTTCTATTTTTTGATCAACTTTCGTGTTATACATTTTTTTGTTAACACTTCCCTGAAAGTTGCTTGTGAGTGACTTTGGCTGTTTCTGTAGTATGATTTGCATAGATGCAAACTCCTGACCTTTCAGTGACAACTCGCTTTTTTAGATTAAAATAGGTCACCTGTGAGATTTGCTTAGATCCAATGAGAAAGTGTGTGTGGGGGGGGGGACTGGTTGTTTCAAAAAGTTTGTATAGTATTTCCTTTACTCTTTACTTCAGAAACTATGTCTAAAAAGAGTAATATTTGAGGTCAGAGATGTGGGAACGCTGAAGAGGAAGAGAAAGAGAGGGCAAACATGTTGCTGTTTATAGTGCCTTGCGAAAGTATTCATACCCCTTAATTGTTTTCACATTTTATGTTGCTGCCTTATGTTAAATTAATTTTTTCCTCGTCAATCTACACTCCATACACTATACTGATAAAGCAAAAAAAAATTAAGGTTTTTAACATCCCTGCAAATTTATTAAGAATAAATACCCTTATCTGGAACAGTTGGAATTTAGCTCAGGAGCATTCATATTGCTTGTCGGTGTTACTAGACTTTGAGTGAAGGTAACCTGTGGCAAATTCAATTGAATGGGTATGATTTAGAAAGGCACACACGTCTTCATAAAAGGTCTAGTAGCTGATAATATATATCAGAGCAAAAACCAAGCCCTGGGGTCAAAAGAACAGTCTGTAGAGCTCAGAAACAGGTTTGCGTTTCCACACATCTGGGGAAGAGTTCAGAAATAATTCTGCTTCATTGAAAGGTCACAGAAGCATGTAGTCTATGTTACCCTTAATGGAAGAAGTTTGAAACCACCAGGACTGTTTAGAGCTGGCCTCGTGGCCAAACTGAGCAGCTGATGGAGAAGGGCTTTGGTTAGAGTGGTGACCAAGAACCTGATGGTCACTCTAGATGAGCTCCATGATCATATATGAAAACAGGATAAATCTACAGAAGGACAAACATCACTGCAACACTCCACCAATCCAGTCTTTATGGCAGTGTGGCCAAACTCAATCCTCTCCTCGGTGAAAACACACTTGGAATTTACAAAAAAGCACCCAAAGGACCCTCAGACTGTCAGAAATAATATTATCTGGTCTGATGAACCTCAATTCCAAGCATCATGTTTAAAGGAAACCAGCTCTGCTCATCACCTGCAGAAGTACCATCCCAAAAGTAAAGTGTGCTGGTAGCAGCCTCATGCTGTGGGGCTGTTTTTCAGCGGTAGGGACTGAGGGACTCATCAGAGTAGAAGAAAAGCTCAATGCACCAATATATAGAGAGAGCCTTAATGAAAACCCAGTCCAGAGCATTCAGAACCTCAGACTAGACAGAAGGTGTATCTCCCATCAGGACAGTGATGCTAAGCACACAGCAAGAGTGGCTTATAGACAGCTCTATATGTGAATGTCCTTGAGTTGCCCAGCCAGAGCCTGAGCTTTATCCCAATCAAATATTTCTGGAGAAACCTGAAAATGTGCATCTGCCCCATACAACCTGAAAGAGCTTGAGGTGAAGAGGTGAGGTGAACTATAGCAGATAATTCCCAAATGCTGATGAGCAAACCTTGTCGCATCAAACAAGAAGACTTGAGACTGTAATGGGGCTTCAGCTAAATATTTAGTTAAGGGTATGAATACTTATGCAATGTATTTATTTCAGTTATTTTTTGTTGCAATTTACAAAGTTGTGACAATTTTTGCTTTATCAATTTAGTGTATTGAGTGTAGACTGAGTGTAGAAAAAAAAACTAATTTAAAGCAGTTAACATAATCAGAATGAGAATGAGCTTTATTGGCCAGGTATGTGTACACATACAAGGAATTTGTTTTAGTGACAGAAGCTCCACAGTGCAACAGAATGACAGTGATAGGACACAGACAACAAAAGAACAATATACAAATAGGCAATGTACAAACTGGCAAAAACACAATATACAATACAGACAATTATGTGTGAGGTCTGACTTGTGAAAATTGGAAATGGAGAAACTGGATTATTATCAGACTGTTTCTGTGTCTGGTCGTTCTGGTGCTCAGAGCTCTGTAGCGTCGACCAGATGGTAACAGTTCAAAGAGGGAGTGTGCTGGATGTGAGGGTCCAGAGTGATTTTTCCAGCCCTTTTGCTCACTCTGGATGAGTACAGTTCTTGGAGAGTGGGGAGGGTTGTACCAATGATTCGCTCAGCAGTCCGGAGTACCCTCCGTAGTCTTCTGAGGTCAGATTTTGTATTTTCAAACCTACAGTAAAACTCATTAAAATCGTCTGCCAGTTTTTGATTCTCCAGAGTGCTGGGGGATGTGTCTATGTAATGTCTTTCAAACCTTTCCACACTGAAGCAGAATCACTAATTGTTCCTTAGCTTGCCAGAATAATTCCTCTTTGCCACTTCAGTGTGTATTTGGCCTGTTTATACAAGACTATAGCCCCCTTTCTGTAAGCATCTTCTTTGGTCTGACGGAGCTGTCTGAGTTTTGCAGTGAACCATGGTTTGTCATTGTTGTAGGTTAAACAAGACCTGGTAGGAATGCACATATCCTCACAGAAACTGATCTAGGATGTTACAGTCTCTGTGAGCTCGTCCAGATCGTTTGCAGCAGCCTCAAAAACACTCCAATCAGTGAGGTCAAAACAAGCTTTTAAATCTTGCTCTGCTTCATTAGTCCATCTTTTAACAGTTCTTAATACAGGCAGTGTTGGGGAAAGTTACTTTTAAAAGTAATGCATTACAATATTGCGTTACTCCCTAAAAAAGTAACTACGTTACTTAGTTACTTTTTATGAAAAGTAATACGTTACGTTACTTTCGTGTTACTTTTTAAATATTAGCAGGGCTTGATTGTTTGTTTTTAATATAAGAAGTTCTATTTATAGAAAATATAAAAGCCTTTCGCACCAAAAAGTGTAATAAATAAACCTCAGACTGAAGGACGAGTAAATCACGTCTGTACAGAAGAACACAGAAGAAGAAGATTCAACACTCTTCAGCAATAAAAAACAATGAAGCACAATTGTTAGTTTATCTAAAGTCATTTTTGCTTATTAGTATGATTGAACTGATCATCAAAGGTCAGCAGCAAACACATCGGTTAATAAAATGGGATTAGATCCATTTGTGTTGTTTAACATCTTTAATTATTGCAGGTTTGCTTCATATTCTGAGTTTGCTTTTCACTGTTTTAATTAATTTGGATGAATACTGAATAAGTGAGTATATTTGATAATTAGAGTGATAATTTTGATGAATACTGAAAAACAAAATTGCGAGTGGGATGAATTATTGCACATTCATATTTAGTCTAGAACATACAGTAACATGTTCACACAGCGCACTCTCAGTCAATAAATGAGACAAAAGTAACTCATATTTTCTTGTAAATTAAAAAGTAATGCATTACTTTACTAGTTACTTGAAAAAAGTAATGTTATTACGTAACTCGCGTTACTTGTAATGCGCTACCCCCAACAGGTTTAGCAGATATTAGTTTCTGCCTGTAGGTTGGAATAAGATGAACCAAACAGTGATCAGATAGTCCCAAAGCTGCTTGTGGGACAGAGTGATATGCATCCTTTATCGCTGTATAACAGTGATCCAATATATTACTGTCTCTTTTGGTACATGTGATGTGCTGTCTGTATTTTGGCAGTTCGTGGGAGAGATTTGCTTTATTGAAGCCCCCGAGAATGATTAAAACCGAGTACGGGGGTTTTTGTTCTGTGTCTGTGATCAGATCAGCGAGTTTCTGTAAAGCTGAGCTCATGTGCGCTTGCGGAGGAATAAAGACACTCACGAGAATGTACGAACAAAGCCGTAGAACGGCTTGCAGTTATTGAAAAGCATTTCTAGATCAGCACATCTTCACATCTGTACACCACCTCTCATTGATGTAAAAGCACGTCCCACCGTCGCATGATTTCCCCGTTGATTCTGCATCGCGATCAGATCTGATCAGCTGGAAATTCGACAGGCGTAACACACCGTCCAGTATTGCATCATTCATCCAGGTTTCCTTGAAACACAGAGCAGCAGTGTTTGAGAAATCCTTATTCGTCCGGGAGAGCAGAAGGAGTTCGTTTTGTTGGGTTGAGAGCGGAGATTCGTTAGATGGATGCTAGGCAACGGCGTTCAAAATCCACGCTGACGAAGTTTCACGAGCGCACCGGCTCGCTTGTGCGTCCTGTAGCGTTTGACCAGAGCTACGGCTCCACCAAGTGCAATGTCCAGTAAAACGACCGAATAATCAAAATCCGGTAAAATATTTTGTGGTGTGTTCTGCCGAATGCTCAGCAGTTCATCCCTGGTAAAACTGATCTTGTTTGAGAAACAAAAAAGAAAAACTAACAAAAACACTGAAGAGCCAAGAGCACTGTAGCTGCCATGAGGGGCACCATCTTGTTGTTCAAGGCAGCAACATAACAAAACATGAAAAAAATTAATGGGTATGAATACTTGCGCAAGTCACTGTAGGTCAGCATTGTCTTAAATAGCCTGCATAGCACTTATTTTTTTATGATATGGGATTTTGACCAAATATATTCAATCAATTTTTGCATCTCTGACAGATTTGGCTCTTCATATCCCCGCTGCCCCACGAGACACCGCCGTCTGTCGGGCCGACCCACAGTCGACGCACCAGCTCTCCGGCGCCGCTCCTCCGTCAGACACAGTACTGTCCTCCAGCTCGTCCTCATCTCCGATGGCTCAGCCGAGCACCGGCCTGCACAGCCGCAGCAGCAGCGCCGAGAGACTGTTGGAGCCCGGGTCCGCCGGGGCCGACGACTACCACGACAGCGAAGGCACGCGCCGGACTAGAGCTGTGGAGAACCAGTACTCCTTCTACTGATGCTGCTGCGCTTCACGAAAGACTGTTTCAGCACACTCCAGGCAGATCACGCAGATGACATGCTTTCCATTTGTGTTGTTTCTGATTTGATGTGTGTGTGTGTGATTTAACCATGTTTAGTACTGATAAATGTGACCCTGGAGCACTAAAGTGTCTTAAGTGTCAGTATTTAGATGTATGCATCATCTGAAAGCTGAATAAATAATCTTTCCATTGATGTATGGTTTGTTATGATCGGACAATATTTGTAAATCTGAAATTTGCGGGTGCAATAAATATTGAGAAAATCATCTTTAAAGTTGTTCAAATTAAGTCCTTAGCAATGCATATTAATAATCAAAAATTAAGTTTCTATATATTTACGGTACAAAATATCTTCATGGAACATGATCTTAATATCTAATGATTTTTAGCATAAAAGAAAATGTATAATTTTGACCCATACAATGTATTTTTGGCTATTGCTACAAATATAGCTGTGCTGCTTATGACTGCGTTATTGCTCCAGGGACACATATGGTTTTGAAAGAAGTCTTTCCTGTTCACCAAGGCTGCTTTTATTTGATAAAATTGCAGTAAAAATGTTGAAATATTATTATAATTTAAAACAGCGGTTTTCTATGTGATCATCTGTTCAAGTGTAATTTATTCCCGTGAAGCAAAGCTGTATTTTCAGCACCATTATTTCAGTCTTCAGTGTCACATGATCTTCAGAAATCATAATAATATGCTGATTTGCTGCTCAATAAACATTTCTGATTATTATAAATGTTAAAAACAGTCGTGCTGCGCAATATTTTTGTGGAAATTGTGAAACATTTTATTTTTTAGGATTCACAGATGAATAGAAAGTTCAAAAGAACAGCATTTATTTAAAATATTATTTTTTGTAACATTACACATTTCTTTACTGTCAAGCTTTTCCCAATATTTTGAATGGTAGTACATCACCGTTGTATATTAAGCTGTAAAAACTGTTTTCAACACTCATAATAAATCATCATATTATAATGATTTCTGAAGGATCATGTGACACTGAAGACTGGATTAATGATTGATTTGATCACAAATCAATTACAGTTTACAACAGATTCACATAGAAATCAGCTATTTTAAATTATAATAATATTTCACAAATTTACTGTATTTTTTAATCAAATAAATTCAGCTGTAGTGAGGCTTCTTTCAGAAAACATAAAAAATATTAATCATTCCAAACTTTTGACCGGTCGTGTATATTTGATCTTCCTTTATATACCAGCACATCAGTGAAAATGAAGTAAACGATCACTTCATCAAACTCTGTTTCAAGTCGAGTCAGTCCTTGAGGTGTTTTAGGTGGTTTGACAGATGCTCGCGATCTCTTCATTCAGTGACAATAACATAACTCTATAACATAATAACTCCACATCACGCAGGATGTTTTTAGTTTTCACGGTCATCATCAGGATTCATGCTTCTGTATTGTGCAAGAGGACTCGTTCCTGCAGATCTGCAGTGTTTTCATCTCTTGCTACGGACTCGGTGGGATCTGAATTAAATATTTTGGTCAATAGAGTTGATTTTCATCAGATCAGCAGCCATCTGATGCATGTATTAGCAAATCAAACTTATGTTTTAATTACACTCACCTGTTTGGCCACGCATTATTATAATATTAGCCATTTAGGACATTGGGATGTGCTTTATCTGTTGATTTATACAACAGAGTGTAAAATGTGCTATTTTTCCATGACTTGTCTATTGGTATTTTTCCAATAATGTCCAAAAATGTACAAGACGACAAGTGTTTTTATGGGCTGTACATCACTGTACTTTTGTGCGAGACATTTTTGTGATGTTTTCCTGCACAAAGGGCTTCTAAACATGATCTTCATCAATGGCGGAGTCTTATTTAAAGGGACAGTTCACCATAAAAAAATTATTATAATAATTTAGTCTCCTTAATGTTGTTGCAAGCCTGTAAGGGCCTTCTGTTGAACACAAAATAATTACTATATAAAATATACAAACAGTTACTGGCAGCCATTGACTTCCATAGTATTTTTTTCCCCATGGAAGTCTATGGCTACCGTCAACTGTTTGGTTTCCAACGTTCTTCAGAATATCCTTTTTTATGTTCAACAGAAGAAAGAAACTCATACATGTTCAGAGCGACAAAGTAAATGACGAATTAATACTTTGTACTCTTTTTTTTTTTAACCAATTCAAGTAAGAATCACTGATAGACCCATATAACTCGTGTGAACCTGATTTAAACATAAAACAGTGTTTGCTAAATAAGTCTCTTTTTTGAATGCTCTCATGAAAAACGACGAGGTTTTGTTTCTCATGTCTGTGTGCTGTCATGGGTTTTTCACTGACGTGGTTGAACCTCAGATGTTACAACAATAAAACCAAAACGTCATGTGCTTTACATAACACAGTTTCACCTAATCTCATGTTACTCTTGAGTACCTAGTACTACATCCTTCATATCTCCAAAAAGTCTTTAGTTTTATCATATTTATAAAAGAAAGATGTAAGTCATGACTTGCATGTAGTCAATACTACATGTAAGTCATGGCTATTTGTGTTTTTATATTACTTTCACTCAGTTGAATGAGATAACTTTTTACAAGTTATATGAAATCAACATATTTTTTAGTTGTTTAATGTACTGTGATTTAAGTTGTAAAGACCAAGTTGATTATACTGCAGCAACTGAGCTTTGTACATTGTAGCAATCAGTATTGGGATAGTTACTCAAATAATGTAATATATTACGCATTACTAGTTACTCCTTTCAAAAGTAATATTGTTACTTTACTTCTGGCAACAGTAATTAGTTACACTACTAATTGCATTACTTTTTCTTCTTCACGCCCCAAAGAAGTTGTAACTGTATCTTCTCCTCATCATTTGACCACAATCCACCGCAGTCATTAGTTATTACAGACACTCAATAGTGATTAACAGTGACACAAGTAGAAGTGTTGCATTAACTCATTAATTGTCATGTGTAGCTTGAAGCTAATTGCGATTTCACGGTTACACAAACAATTATATTGCATTATGTATTTTATGAAATCACATAAGTTTGTAAGAAACGGTTTCATTTTCAAAAAATATTTTTAATTAGTAGTATAATGTAGCACATGCTAATCAGAGGGATGTAATGCCAGAGTAAAGTAAAGAGACAACTTACACAACAGTGTTCAGATCATATTTTGTCCTGACAAAATCAGTATAATGCAATATTTCTATCTGCTGAATGTAATATTCTCCATATTCCAAGCTTGCCGGCTGCGCCGGGGACATCACATGTATGTGTGAGTCGTGAAAATTATGAACATAAATCTATTAATTATTTGATTGTTGTATTTTAAATCAGCGGGGTCTTGAGGCATCAAAAGTAACTAAGCTGTTTTATAGATGGTAACTGTAATATTATTAGTATTTAGTTACTGCAAAAAGTAATATTATTACAGAAACTACGTTACAGTAACTAGTTACTGCCCAACACTGGTAACAATACACTGCACAGATTTGATCATGCAAATGTTTTGTAATTATTAAATGATAAAAAAAATAAACTGAATCGCAAAGTAACACTTTCACGAAATAACTGCTGAAATAAAACCAAACCAACACTGTAAAAAACATTGTTTCAAATAGTTGTTAAAATAATTTGCTATCCCGCTGACTTACATTTTTAGTTTAGTCAATTTGGAAGCCAAGGCCCGGTCCCAAATGGAACACTGCATGTGCACTTGCGGTCTTACGGACGTGTGCGCGTGTCCGTTAAGTCCACGAAACCGTAGGGTGTCCCATTCCTCATTTTAGCGTTCAGAAGGGTGGTCACAAGCGCCCTCGATCCGCACCGAGCCTGCACTGGGGCGAGCTCCGCAGCAGACTTCTACCCGACAGTCAAAGCGGCATCACGTCACGAAAGTATGGACTCCGAGGAAGACCGCGAGGGTTTAGGGTGCCATTTAGGACAGGGCCCAATTTGGCTTGCTGGCTGCCCTACATATGTTTGTTGTTGTTGTTTTTGTTGCCTGCCGAATGTACTAAAGCGTCCGCCAGAAGGATGCGAGACTCGAGAATGCAATGGAAGCGACCAGAGAGACAAAACTGTCCTCAAGTGCTGACACTTAGGGTGAATCCCAATTCTCTGTCTTACCCCTTACCCTCAGTTTTGCGCGTTCATGTGAGAGTAAGGCCTGTCCCAATTCTCATTTTAATCGAGGGGTAGGGGAAGGGGTATATACTCCTTAAAACCAAGCATTTTCATGAGCTTACTTGAACCCAAGGGTATCCAGAACACACTGATCCAGATCATCCAGAGTATTTTCAGCTTAAATAATTTATTTAGAAATTACGACAGTCTTGTTTTGTGCTCTACACAGTCCTGTAACTTACATATATATTTGCAACCATGCTCTTAATTGAAACGTTTTTAAAAATCGCTATTTTTCCACGCTAACGTTACATTGCTGATTTGCACAACAGTCCCGCGTTTCTATGAATAGAGAAAACATCACTAAAACCCACGCAATCGACACACTTGCAGACGTTTGTGATCAACACTTGTCTCCTCGGGTGACGTAGCAGCAGCTAGCGACGATGTATGATGATGTAACGGTAACCAAGTGGTGTCTCGTTTCATAGGGGTATGTTTTCACCCCTAGCGCTTACCACTAGGTTTTGAGGGACAAGGGCTAGGGGTAAGACGAAGGGGAAGGGGTAAGACAGAGAAATGGGATTCACCCTTATTATTTACATCTATAAATAGACTATTGTAGTTTTGTATTTGTTTACTTAGTTAAACATTAGACTGCTGGCAAATGTTAGCAATGGCAGTCAATTAATTACTGTAAGATTACCAAAATGACAATCACTATTGTAAAGAGTTAAGCTAAGGCAAACAACACAATGAAAATTAACATGGTTACTTTAGTTAAACCATGATAACCACAAATTAACAAGGGTTTTACATTATATAATTAACCGTGGTATTTGTACTAAAACTCTGGTTATACAATTGTAATCAGTCTGCCAACAAAAAGATTACTTTTACTAAAGGCCTAAGAATACCATGGTTACTTTCACAGCAAATCGTAAATTTAACAACAATAGAATTAAATGTAACACTTTGTTAGTGTATATATGGATACCACCACATAAGTGTTAATGTAACACTTTCAAAAGTGTTGATATTACCAACACTAATATGGTGTTAAAATGTAACACTATTACAGTTCAATAACAACACTGCAATAAGTTGTTGATATTAACAAAACTAAAAGGGTGTTAAAATGTAACACTATTAGAGTTCAATAGCAACACTGCAATAAGTGTTTTAAACTCCAAACTGTTGAGGATTAAAATAAAAGGCTAAACAAAACCCTTCAAAGCCACATTTCATGCTAACAACATAGCACATGCAGTTTCAGTGCTCTACAAAATGCAACAACATACAAGAAGGAATCGGAGTCATATGACATCTGAAGGTCAAAGGGTTTGGGGCACTACATTCAAGATCTGATTTTCGAAAGATGTATGAACCTCATTTAAACATTCTTCCATACTTTCTACAACAGATACAATAACATTGTTTGAAACACCACTAGGGCTGCAACAACTAATCGATAAAATCAATTATTATATAATATGATTCTCATTATCGATTAGTCGGGTCCGCCCACAGTGCATTTCCAACTTCAGCAGGTTGCTCAAATTACACCGAATAACGCATTTCTATCAACAAAATGCATCTGAAAATGGTGGAGGAAACAGAATGAGATGCCTGGGTGAGAAATATGTGATCCAAGCTGCCCAAAACATGATCATTCTTTATTTGGAGCTTTAACCTGTTAACTGTCACTGGCCCATTTGCCATTGCATGTTTAAAACAATTATATCCTATACTTAAACTGATCTAATATTGACAAACTATATATCGCTGGAAAGCTCTAAGTGTGTACTTTTCATATTTGACCACTGTTTTGGAGGAAATATTATGTAGTGACAATAATTTATTAATTTGTGACAAGAGAAGGTAGCAAAAAAAATCAAAAGTATACCAGGAGTTATGAAAACACACTTACAATCACTTGAACTTCAGTTTTTATGTTAATAATCCAAACTAAATATATTTTCTAGTATTTGTCCAAAATATTGAGAATATAATTGAAAATGTATATATTTTTCATGGTTGATGTAGCAAGTCTTCAATGAAAATTGTAATGCATGTCCAGTTGATGCATGATCATACATGAAATTCACTTTTTCTGGGAGGTTTCTGTATCAACACTCTAGTTGATGTGTCTGATAAAGGCTTCTGATCAGAAACATCTCATACCTTTATCCAAAAAATGATCAGGCAAGTCATTCAAGTAAGTCTCAATAACCGAAACAGAGCGGCGAGAGCTGTATCTAACCCTCATGAGTCCTCAGCAGACCAATGGCCTCTTTGAAACCTGCTTTGACAAACTATTATCCAATCAAAAGCTAATTGCCTCCTGTTGCTAATCACATGTCCACCTGCAGTTTGAAAATTGCTGCTGAACGTTTGTCAACATAGTGTACATAAAAGTAAACCTGCAAGGGCTAGGAGCAACCATTTTATTTGCACTTCAACACTTCATGGTCATGACATGGATCCGAAGAGGCAGAAAAATACATTTTATACACTTTTAGAAGTTGTAGATGAGCTTTGCAAGTCAAGTGATGAAGAACGGGAGGAGTCCAGTGATGACGAAACAGAAATGCTTTTTCCAGAAGCAGAATTTTCAGTTACCTCACTAGATCGGTAAGTTCATTTATACCATCTTTACTAATATGCAGTATGTAAATGTGACAAGATGTGTAATTATGTATTATATTTATTTTTATTATATTGGCTATGTTTATTTCATTTACAGTCATTACTAATGTATGTTATGGAACAGCATATAAATGTGATGTGACATGATGTATTATATTTATTCTCTTCTATATTTATTCTCTTTATTCTGCACTGCTATAGTTTTTGCTTTTTATATGCCAATATGTATTATGATTATATACGCATATTATAATAGGTGCCAAGACGATGCTTCTGATGATGACTGGACTACCAAACAAACATGCCAACCATCATCATCGGAATCACATACTTCAGCTGCTCCTAGTAATTTCGGAGACAGAGGGAGAGATAGAACCAGACGGAGAAGCAGTGAAACAGGGAAAGGATGAGAGAGAAGCAGTGAGAGAGGAGGAGAAAGAGAGAGAAGCAGTGAAAGAAGAAGAGGAAGAAGTGAGAGAAGCAGTGAAAGAGGAAGGAAGAGGAAGAAGTGAGAGAGGAAGAAGTGAGGGGAAGCGGAAGAAGAAGTGAGAGAGGAAGCGGAAGAAGTGAGCGAGGAAGCGAAAGAAGAAGTGAGCGAGGAAGCGGAAGAAGTGAGAGAGAAAGAGAAGAAGAGTGAGCGAGGAAGCGGAACAAGTGAGAGAGAAAGAGGAAGAAGAAGTGAGCGAGGAAGCGGAAGAAGTGAGCGAGGAAGCGAAAAGAAGAAGTGAATGAGGAAGCGGAAGAAGGAAGAAGTGAGAGAGAAAGAGGAAGAAGAAGTGAGCGAGGAAGCGGAACAAGTGAGAGAGGAAGCAAGGAAGAAGAGAGAGGAGAGGAGGAAGAAGAAGAAGGAAGTGAGAGAGGAAGACGGAAGGAGAAGAAGTGAGCGAAGAAGAAGAAAGAAGGAAGAAAGGAGAAGAGTGAGCGAGGAAGCGAAAGAAGTGAGCGAGGAAGCGAAAGAAGTGAGAAGGAAAAGGAAGCGACAGAGTGAAGTAGTGCAAGGAAGCGGAAGAAGTGAGAGAGAAAGAGGAAGAAGAAGTGAGCGAGGAAGCGGAAGAAGTGAGCGAGGAAGCGGAAGAATAGGAGACGAGAGGGAAGAGGAAGAAAGAGTGAGAGAGAAAGAGAAGAAGACTGAAGGAGAGAGGAAGGAAGAAAGTGAGCGAGGAGAGCGGAAGAAGAATGAGAGGAGGAAGCGGAGAAGTGAGAGAGGAAAGAGGAAGAAGAAAAAGTGAGGAGAGGAGGAAGCGGAAGAAGTGAGCGAGGAAGGGAAGAAGAAAGTGAGGAGCGAGGAAGCGGAGAAAGGAAGTGAGCGAGAGCGGAAGAGAAGAAGAAGTGAGAGAGTGAGCGAGGAAGCGGAAAAAAGAAGTGAGCAAGGAAGCGAGAAGAAGAGTGAGCGAGGAGGCGGGAGAAGGAAGAAGAAGAAGTGAGCGAGGAAAGCGGAAGAAGAAGTGGAGCGAGGAAGCGGAAGAAGAAGTGAGCGAGGAGGGAAGGAAGAGAAGGAAGAGCTAGAAAGGAAAAGAAGTGCGCCAAGGAAGCGGAAGAAGAAGTGAGCGAGGAAGCGGAAGAAGAAGTGAGCGAGGAAGCGGAAGAAGTAGTGAGCGAGGAAGCGGAAGAAGTGAGCGAGGAAGCGGAAGAAGAAGTGAGAGAGGAAGCGGAAGAAGTGAGCGAGGAAGCAGAAGAAGTGAGCGAGGAAGCGGAAGAAGAAGTGAGCAAGGAAGCGGAAGAAGTGAGAGAGGAAGAAGAAGTGAGAGAGGAAGCGGAAGAAGTAGTGAGAGAGGAAGCGGAAGAAGTAGTGAGAGAGGAAGCGGAAGTAGTGAGAGAGGAAGCGGAAGAAGTGAGCGAGGAAGCAGAAGAAGTGAGCGAGGAAGCGGAAGAAGAAGTGAGCAAGGAAGCGGAAGAAGTGAGCGAGGAAGCGGAAGAAGTGAGCGAGGAAGCAGAAGAAGTGAGCGAGGAAGCGGAAGAAGAAGTGAGCAAGGAAGCGGAAGAAGTGAGAGAGGAAGAAGTAGTGAGAGAGGAAGCGGAAGAAGTAGTGAGAGAGGAAGCGGAAGAAGTAGTGAGAGAGGAAGCGGAAGAAGTAGTGAGAGAGGAAGCGGAAGAAGAAGTGAGCGAGGAAGCGGAAGTGAGAGAGGAAGAGGAAGAAGCACCAAGAGAGGGACAGACAGAGGGCGAGGAAGACCGATTCAATCGGTTTCATCTGGCACTGAAGATAGGTGGCATACACCAGATGAGCCAGATATTTCACCACGTGAACCATTGTTTAGACCTGCTCGAAATCCTGGGCCTCAAATTATTTCAACAGAATCCTACAGTCCTCTGGAGCTATTTCAACTGTTCTTTTCATCGTCTGTTTGCCAGACCATAATACAAAATTAAAATGCCTACATTGAGCACCTGGATACCACTAGGAGACCAAGGCAAGACATATGTCAGAAGGACTTGTTCTCCTTCATCGCAGTTGTCATCTACATGGGTCTGGTCAAGCTACCGGCAGTGACAGACTATTGGAATGGCTCCAGGCTTTATAGTATCAGCTTGCCAGCATCAGTCATGTCATGCAGAAAATTCAATGCCATCTCTTCAGCACTTCACCTGAGTGATCCAAAAGTGGATGCTGAAAACTTGAAGAAAAAAGGGACACCTGCCTATGATCGCCTCCGCAAACTAAAGCCATTATATGACCAGCTTCGTGATGGATGCAAGAGCTACTATCATCCACACAAGAACATCAGCATCGGCGAGAGAATGGTGGCTTCTAAGGCAAGGACTGGTCTAAAGCAGTACCATAAAGATAAGCCAACAGAATGGGGGTACAAGCTCTTTGTGCTTGCAGACTCACGCCATGCCTATATGTAACCCAGGTTACTAGAGGGTAGTAGCATAGACACAATAATAGAGCAATCAAATAACATCAAAAGGATAAAGTGCTGCCAGAATAAATATGTACATGTGCTTTAATAAAAATATTTGTTAAATATTTTTAAATGTGAAGTATTGAGGATTATAATCGCATCCAATGAAATCGCGCTTTGAATGACGTCATTACGTCTTCCGCTATCGCGGCAATTTTACAACGCAGTAGCTTCCAGATCTTTCTTTTCTCCGTGAACTTGAAATGAGAGCGGATGTCCGTCACCGCTCCAGGAGATTCAGTGCTTCAAAATAGAATATAAAAGACGATTGAGAGAAAAGCAGTGTGCCTGAGTGTAATATCTTCAAACGTGTACCATCAGGAGTTTTCCTGCAGCTTCATATGTACATTTGAATGAGTTTCCTTGGCCAGGTTTTTTCTCCTCCTTGTTTTGGTCCTGTGTGATGTTCTGTTGGTGTTCGTCTGCTGAATATGGCCTGCTCTGGATGCGAATCGAGTGAAGTGTGAACCTTTCTTGGATTGTGAATTGTCTCAGCTCTCTTCTGTGTGTGTAACGGTGGAGTTGGACTGGCGAGCCGCCCGTTAACTGGAGCCTGTGAACATTCCTGTTAAGAAAGAACACAGAAATTGAACTTATTCATCTGCAAATGGTAGGAGTGGAATTTCGTATCCTTCTTCCTATGTCGGTATAAACTTTAGAGACTGCAGATTTCATCCATTCCTGGATTCCTGGACTGAATTTATTAACTGACTGTTTTTTTTGTTTTTTCAAAGAATCATTTTGAGTGTTCATTACAAGCATTGAACTCTTGGTAAATTTTGAAGTGTTCAGACTGGATGTAATTTTGTTTTATTGGGTGTTTATTCTTTCAGAAATTTGTTTGAGGTTTATTGGTAAATATTCAAAGTGTTGAATAACTGAACCAAGATCCAATTTAAGAACAAACCAGTTAAAGAAGGAAAGAAAAAACGATACAAATCCTTACTATTGAATGTAAACTAAACTGGGGTCATTGTACACGGAGTATGACATACAAAATTGTATTTTTTTTAATTTTTTTCTGTGGTTATTGTTAAAATATAACATTTTCTTATTCTTACCTCAACCCCCGTCTCTGAGTCGTTCACTGCTGTCGCACCATCTCTCTCCTCGGACGAATCTAGACTTCTGAGCTTACTGGTCCATTGATAAAGTAGCTTGCATGATATTCGGTTGTCACGGGTTACAGGAAAAATTGGCGAGCCAGCCAGGAGAGAGATTGCAACAACAGTGACTGATTAGAGCAGCCGAGTTCACTAGACAGATAACATATTGAACAGTACTTAACAAAATGGATATTATTAAGAAAGAGAATGTGAACATCGCAAATGCAGTGATTGTTGGTGGGTTGACACTAACTGAGGCAGACACAGACTTGGAGTCATGGCTTTTGAGATATGGCAGTATTAGTCGAAATCTTCTCATAGATGACCCAAACTCTGAGTTCCATCATCATGCTATCATAGAGTTTACCTGCAGCTCTGCATTGAAAACATTGATGCCCTTGTTGCCTCTAACAGTAGTTAGTATGTCAACCCCAGATACCGCTTTTGTTGTGCGTGCTTTAAACTGCGTCTACCCTCATGTTGCTAGTGATAGTGCCACTAAGGGGTATCTGGAAGAATTGCAAAACATTGCTAGTAGTAGTGGGAAATCAATTGAGGAAATACTCCAGGCAGAATTACTGAAGATGAAATTCGGCCCTTCTCTTGCTGAGCCATCACCGTATTCAGGTGAAAGACTTGAATACTCAAATGCAGCAGATTCTCAAATACATGATAGCTGCACAGTTGACTCACCAGACGGACAGTTGTCCCCAGCCAAACCACAGAGCGTGACCACCGAACAAGCAGCTGCTCCTTCATCGGGAAACTCACCATCTCGCGAAATTGATTACGCAAACTCACAAAACCTGTCCAGGGAAAAGCTTAACCATAGAACTAGCAATCCTGGAGTCACGGTGTCACACCATCCAGCACTTACCATGGACATAATTGATCCTCCCAATGTACAAAAGGTAGTAGTTGAGCACATCGTCCGGACCAATGACACAGCTCCATTGCATCATACCTCTTTCCGTCTCAGGTCCTTCTCTGGAAAAGTTCCTAGACCTGTTAATGAACCGGACTTTGACACTTGGCGTACAAGTGTCGACCTTTTACTGACTGATCCTTCTATTTCTGACTTGCATCAAACCAGGAAAATCCTGGACAGTCTGCTTCCCCCGGCAGCAGATATTGTTAAACATGTCTCACCCAACTGCCTACCTGCAGTGTATCTGGAGTTGTTGGAATCTGTATATGGCTCTGTAGAAGATGGTGACGAGTTGCTAGCCAGGTTCATGAGCACTCTCCAAAACCATGGTGAGAAACCTTCAACTTACCTGCACAGATTGCAGGTTCTCTTGAGCACAGCCATCCGACGAGGTGGCCTATCTGAAGGTGAGAGAGACCGCTGTCTTCTTAAACAATTTTGTCGTGGCTGTTGGGACAATGCCCTCATTGCTGATCTTCAGCTGGAAAGGAGGAAAGTAAACCCTCCTTCATTTGCAGAATTAGTAGTTCTTATCCGCACAGAAGAAGATAAGAATGCTATGAAAGAAGAACGAATGAGGAAACATTTAGGGCTAAACAAGCACTGTCCTGCCCCCCAAAAATTGAGACTCTCAACTCACCAGATATCGGCACATCCATGTGACACACAAGATGACCAAGCTGATACATCCCTTGCCAAGCAAGTCTGTGAACTTCAAACTCAAGTTGTTGCTCTGCAAAAACATTCAGGCCAGAAGGATAAGGCCAAAAATACAAAACCAGATGAGGTGAGTGCACTGAGAAAAGTTGTTACGGAGTTACAAGCCCAGATTACAGCTGTACAAACTGCAGCTACTTCAAAAATGAAGAGTGATGTGGAAGCAAACGAAATTTCTGATTTAAAGAGGCAGATCGCTGACTTGAAGGTTCAAATGACTGCTCCTGAAATGAACAGACACCATTCTGAGAAGTTCCCTCAGTCCAAAAGCAGCACCAAGCACACGCCTGAACCAGGCACAACAGAGTGGTCTGGAGATGGTAGACTGTCTGATAGCAGACCCCGTCCGGGGTATTGTTTCAGATGCGGGGAAGATGGTCATCTTGCCAGCAGCTGTAGTAATGCTCCTGATCCTACTAAAGTTGCAGAGAAAAGACGCAAACTGAGGGAGCGACAAGCGCAGTGGGATGCCCACCATGTTGCAGCTATGAGACATTTAAACTGAGGATGGTCTCTGTAGAGGGGCATACAGAGACTGGACTGGGAAAGACTAGCCCTAAGAAATCTACACACCCGTCCAACCGAAATGCATATGACACATTCCCTTTAAGGAACTTACCAAGAGGATTAGTGGGAGTGAAGTGCACTGCTCAAATTACGGTTGGTGAGAGAAATGTTTCCTGCCTTCTGGACACAGGGTCCCAGGTAACCACGGTTCCCTGGTCATTTTATGAAGAACATCTGTCAGATTGTCCTCTTAAGTCATTGGATGAATTGCTGCAAGTGGAAGGGGCGAATGGACAAACAGTGCCTTATCTTGGATATGTGGAACTGACTCTAAAATTCCCTAGAGAGTTCCTTGGAACAGAGACAGAGGTACCTACTCTAGCCCTGGTAGTTCCAGATTTGATGACCACGCCTCAAGTTCTGATTGGCACAAATTCATTAGATGCCCTTTACTGTAACTATGTCCAGCAACCCGCATCCTTTCCTCAATCTAACTTCCATGGTTACCGTGCAGTGCAAAGGGTCCTGGAAGCAAGACACAGACAAGCAAGTGCTGATGTAGTAGGCTGGGTGAAATTCAAGGGGCACGTTCCAAAGTTAGTACCTGCGGGAGGTACAGTAGTCCTCGACGGACATGTTCTGGTTAACTGCCCTCCTGTTGAGAAATGGGTTGCTTTAGAATCCCCAACTTCACCCGCCTTACCTGGTGGTTTGTTGGTTGCTAGCTGTTTGCATACCTTACCCTCCAAGAGGCAACACCAGTTACCCGTTGTGTTAAGGAATGAAACTCAGACCAACATTACCATCCATCCCAGAACTATAATCGCTGAAATGCGTGCAGTCCAAGAGGTAATGGAGAGTGGACAAACAAATTCCAGCGTTGTGAATGAAAAAGTACCTGCTCGTTCCAATCTCAAATTCGACTTTGAAGATTCTCTCTTGACACCTGAATGGAAAAAACGGATTACAGATCAACTGAATAACATGCCTGAAGTCTTTGCTTTGCACGAATTAGATTATGGTCATACAGACAAAATCACTCACCGTATAAAGCTTAACGATGAAACCCCTTTTAAACACAGGCCTCGACCCATCCATCCTCAGGACATTGATGCAGTGCGGAAACATTTGCAGGACTTGTTAGCTGCTGGAATCATCCGAGAGTCAGAATCTCCCTTTGCTTCCCCCATAGTGGTTGTAAAGAAGAAAGACAATTCAGTACGTCTTTGTATTGACTTCAGAAAGCTAAATTCACAAACCATCAAAGATGCATATGCCTTGCCCAATCTGGAAGAAGTATTTTCAGTGTTGACCGGTTCAAGATGGTTCTCTGTCCTTGACTTAAAATCGGGATATTATCAGATCGAGATGGAGGAAGCTGACAAGTGTAAGACTGCTTTTGTGTGTCCCCTGGGGTTCTGGGAGTTCAATAGGATGCCCCAGGGGATCACCAACGCCCCAAGTACGTTTCAAAGGCTGATGGAGCGATGTATGGGTGATTTGAATAGGAAGGAGGTATTGGTCTTCATCGACGATCTGATCATTTTCTCTGAAAGTTTGGAAGAGCACGAGTCAAGGCTGTTGCACGTTTTAAAACGACTCAAGGAGTATGGACTAAAGCTGTCACCTGAAAAGTGTAAGTTTTTCCAGACTTCTGTTCGATACCTTGGACATATTGTATCTGAGAATGGAGTGGAAACAGATCCAGTGAAAATCGAGGCCCTTAAAACCTGGCCAAGACCTAGGAACCTCAAGGAATTAAGATCCTTCCTGGGGTTTTCTGGATACTATAGGAGGTTCATTCAGGATTATTCTAAGATAATCAAATCCCTTAATGACCTCACAGTAGGATATCCACCCCTTCAAAAAGGTCGGAGACAAGGGAACGAGAGCAAACAGTATCTCGACCCCAAAAAGGAGTTTGGGGACAGATGGGATCATTCCTGTCAACAAGCCTTCGACATGATTATTGAGAAACTCACCTCAGCACCTGTTTTGGGATTTGCAGATCCAAAGCTTCCTTACATTCTGCATACTGACGCCAGTACCATTGGGCTCGGGGCAGCCTTATATCAGAGACAAGAAGGACAAATGCGGGTGATCGCATTTGCTAGCAGAGGGTTGACGAGAAGTGAAACCAGGTATCCAGCTCACAAGCTAGAATTTCTAGCTCTTAAATGGGCAGTTACATCCAAGTTCAGTGATTACCTGTACGGAGCGGAATTTGTGGTTGTAACCGATAGCAACCCTTTGACTTACATTTTGACGTCTGCGAAGCTGGATGCTACCAGTTATCGCTGGTTGTCAAGTCTGTCCACCTACAATTTCAAGCTCCAGTACAGGGCTGGAAGTCAGAATTGTGATGCAGATGGGCTTTCTAGACGGCCACATGGTGAGCTTTTGGATGACCCTGCATCCCAGAAAGAGAGGGAGAGGATAAAACAGTTTACCCTTCATCATTTAAATGAATTCGGAGCTGAAGATTCGGTTATCCTGCCAGAAGCCATAAAAGCCATCTGTGACAGACATCAAATTGGAGAGTTCCCGGATGAACGCAAATTGTACAATCCATCCATTGCCCTTGTTGAGTCCTTAGGTCTGCATGCAGATGTCCTACCTGAAGAGTTTGAACAAGAGAATGAGCATGGTCTTCCGGTCATTCCTTACCTGTCCAATGGGGAGTTGAAAAAGCAGCAGAGGATGGATCCTGACCTTAAAGTCATCATTGATTGTTTGGAGCTGAATGAGAAGCCTTCCACTCCAAAGGACCAGTCTCTCGCTACTACCTTGTGGATAAGGCAGTGGAACCGGTTAGAATTAAGAGATGGACTGCTTTACAGGAAGAGACTAGATCAAGGGAGCCCACTCTATCAGTTAGCCTTACCCGTGGCTTTGCGAGAAACCGTGTTGAGGAGTCTTCATGATGATATGGGGCACATGGGCATGGAAAGGACTCTAGACCTTGTCAGGACCAGATTCTTTTGGCCAAAAATGTCCTCATCTGTGGAAGAGAAGATTAAGACATGTGAGAGATGTGTACGTAGGAAAGCGTTTCCAGAGAAAGCAGCTGAAATGGTAAACATCAAGACTACCAGACCGTTGGAATTGGTCTGTATGGACTTCTTGTCCTTAGAGCCAGATAAGAGTAACACCAAAGACATATTAGTCATTACAGACCACTTCACCAAATATGCTGTGGCTGTGCCTACCCGAAACCAGAAGGCCCAAACTGTGGCTAGATGCTTATGGGAAAACTTCCTAGTACATTATGGATTTCCGGAAAGACTGCACAGCGATCAAGGACCGGATTTCGAGTCACGTCTGATCAAAGAGCTATGTCGCATTGTAGGGATACACAAGGTGAGAACTACTCCTTACCACCCGAGAGGAAATCCGGTGGAGAGATTTAATAGAACCCTTCTCCAAATGTTGGGCACTCTTGAAAACAAAAAGAAGTCATCCTGGAAGGAGTATGTGAAGCCCTTGGTGCATGCTTACAATTGCACTCGCAATGATGTGACGGGATATACTCCCTATGAACTAATGTATGGTAGACAACCCAGGCTGCCAGTTGACTTGGCCTTTGGTCTGCCAGTGAATGGATCAACGAAGTCTCACTCTCAATATGTGAGGGATCTAAAAGAGGGTTTAAGGGAGAGCTATGAGATTGCCATCAAGAATGCTGAAAGAGTGGCTCAACGTAACAAGCGCAGATTTGACAGACATGTTGTTGTTTCTACTCTCGATGTGGGAGATAGAGTCCTTGTGCGGAATTTGAGACTGAGAGGCAAGAACAAGCTTGCAGACAAATGGGAGCCAGATGTCTATTTAGTCGTCCGGAAAGTTGGAGATCTCCCAGTGTATGTAGTCCAGCCTGAGGGGAAGAATGGTCCAGTTCGCACTTTACACCGTGACTTACTTCGACCTTGTGGGTTTTTATCGGTGAATGAAATTGAAGATTTGGGTCCTTCAAATGTTCTACATAAGCCTAGAACCAGATCTAACGCTGCTCTAGAAGCTGCTGACCAAGAACATTCAACAAGCGATCAGTCAGAATCTGATGACGACTCTCTACATATTAGAGATTCAAGACGCCAATTGGAATTCATTACAAATGTTTTACCTTCTTCAGGAAGTCCCGTGGTTGTAAAGAACTTATCTGGTGTGGAGCCTATTGAACCACCTCCTGTTGTGGTAAACCCTGTAAAAGGAATCTTACCTGAAGCAGAGTCCTGTGAATCCCCTTTTGCTGTCGTAAACCCTGTAAAAGGAATCTTACCTGAAGCAGAGTCCTGTGAATCCCCTTTTGCTGTCGTAAACCCTGAAAAGGTGACATTACCTGACACTAGACTAGAGTCAACAAATAATCAACGAGATAATGACAATAAGAATCACTTACCTGTGGTGAACCCTGCTGATTTCAACAGCAATGGAGTTGAGTCTGGAAAAGATGGAAATATGACTGAAGTGGAGACCAGTGGAAGAGTGGTGGAATTAGACCCTGTGGGTGAGGAAGATCAGTCCAGTGATCAAACTTCACCTACCAAAAATGTTTCAAGTTACCAACCAGTCACGTATGATGACCTAGGTGCCAGTGGCCCTAGACGTTCTAAAAGGCAGTGTGGACCACCTAATAAACTAGAGTATCATAAACTAGGAAATCCTTTGACACTGGTCATCCAGTCCTTACTACAAGGTTTGAGCTCTGCCCTTACCACTTCGTTGGAAGAACCAACATCCACCAGTGATCAGCCCTTTGATGTACCAGGTGCCTTCACCACTGTAGTGACAATTCAACCCCATGCATGCCCGAGGACGTGCCTGAATTCAGGGGGGGAATGTGTAACCCAGGTTACTAGAGGGTAGTAGCATAGACACAATAATAGAGCAATCAAATAACATCAAAAGGATAAAGTGCTGCCAGAATAAATATGTACATGTGCTTTAATAAAAATATTTGTTAAATATTTTTAAATGTGAAGTATTGAGGATTATAATCGCATCCAATGAAATCGCGCTTTGAATGACGTCATTACGTCTTCCGCTATCGCGGCAATTTTACAACGCAGTAGCTTCCAGATCTTTCTTTTCTCCGTGAACTTGAAATGAGAGCGGATGTCCGTCACCGCTCCAGGAGATTCAGTGCTTCAAAATAGAATATAAAAGACGATTGAGAGAAAAGCAGTGTGCCTGAGTGTAATATCTTCAAACGTGTACCATCAGGAGTTTTCCTGCAGCTTCATATGTACATTTGAATGAGTTTCCTTGGCCAGGTTTTTTCTCCTCCTTGTTTTGGTCCTGTGTGATGTTCTGTTGGTGTTCGTCTGCTGAATATGGCCTGCTCTGGATGCGAATCGAGTGAAGTGTGAACCTTTCTTGGATTGTGAATTGTCTCAGCTCTCTTCTGTGTGTGTAACGGTGGAGTTGGACTGGCGAGCCGCCCGTTAACTGGAGCCTGTGAACATTCCTGTTAAGAAAGAACACAGAAATTGAACTTATTCATCTGCAAATGGTAGGAGTGGAATTTCGTATCCTTCTTCCTATGTCGGTATAAACTTTAGAGACTGCAGATTTCATCCATTCCTGGATTCCTGGACTGAATTTATTAACTGACTGTTTTTTTTGTTTTTTCAAAGAATCATTTTGAGTGTTCATTACAAGCATTGAACTCTTGGTAAATTTTGAAGTGTTCAGACTGGATGTAATTTTGTTTTATTGGGTGTTTATTCTTTCAGAAATTTGTTTGAGGTTTATTGGTAAATATTCAAAGTGTTGAATAACTGAACCAAGATCCAATTTAAGAACAAACCAGTTAAAGAAGGAAAGAAAAAACGATACAAATCCTTACTATTGAATGTAAACTAAACTGGGGTCATTGTACACGGAGTATGACATACAAAATTGTATTTTTTTTAATTTTTTTCTGTGGTTATTGTTAAAATATAACATTTTCTTATTCTTACCTCAACCCCCGTCTCTGAGTCGTTCACTGCTGTCGCACCATCTCTCTCCTCGGACGAATCTAGACTTCTGAGCTTACTGGTCCATTGATAAAGTAGCTTGCATGATATTCGGTTGTCACGGGTTACATATACCTGGGATTTTTTCATTTATGATGGCAAATCCCCCGTACCTCAAAATCAACAGAACAAAGGGCTGAGCTATGACTCAGTGATGGCTCTGGTAGATGACAAAGTCTTGGGTTCAGGCTATACGCTATACGTAGATCATTTCTACACCAGCCCAATGCTGTTTAGGGATCTCCTCACAAAAAACTTTTGGGCCTGTGGAACCATTAGATGCAACAGGGTGGGCTTCCTTCGAACCACCCTCAACAAGCTGCCAAAAACTGCACCCCGTGGAAGCATGAGGTGGATCAGGGATGACCGACTTCTCTTTGTGGAATGGAAGGACACAAGAGAAGTCCTGATGTGTTCTTCCTTTCATTCAGCCAATGGAGACCAGACTGTGCAAAGGAGGGTCAAAACTCCAGATGGGAAATGGACAGAAAAGACTGTTCCCATTCCTGCTGCAGTGTTAGACTACAATAAGTGAGTCAAAAAGTTCTGGAATTGCAGATTTGCTGGAAATGCAGAAATGTTAATAGCTATTTTATGTATTGATTATTATGTTTGCTTTACACATGGGAGGAGTTGATGTATCTGATGCCCTCATTGGGTATTACACAGTGCTGCGGAAAACTAGAAAGTGGTACCACACTTTTTTCTACCACTTTTTGGACATTGCGGTGGTAAATTCATTCATTATCCACCAGCAGCTGGCTGCACTGCAGAACAAGAGGACAAAAAAACAGAGAATTTCGAGAAGCTCTAGTTTGTGAGCTTGCTGACTGGATGCCTCCACCTGCTTCCCATCACTCTGCACGGCACAGACCAAAGCACATTACAGTCCAAGCGTGGTTCTAGAAGGAAATGCAGAGCATGCCACAAGAAAACCCCAGTCATCTGCTCCGCATGTAATGTGTCTCTCTGCTTCTTGCCACATCGAGATTGTTTCAACAATTGGCATGATAAAAATACTTTGTAGTTCTTAGAGTGAAAAGTCTTACTTTTCAGTAATTTCCATCACTCTACATGCCACAGACCAAAGCTTATTACTGAAAAGTTGTAAATAATTATATATAGTGATGTACAGTTGTATGAATAGTTATTTATAGTAGTTGTTTCAACAGTATCTTTGTGCATTTATTATATACTGTGTTTATTGAAAAAAAACAATTAATGCACTGTTAATACTGTTTTAAAATATTTTACATCTTGAACACAATGTTTTAAATAATAAAAAAAGAATATCAATCTTTGCTGTGGTGTGAGGTCAAGTGGTCTCCAAGTGTCCTTTAGGAATCATCAATTGGACATGAATGTCACCTAGTGGCCTTTGTTGGTATAACATCTCACAAAAATCTCATTTTTTATGATATCAGTCTCAAATTTGGAACACAACTTCTTTAGACCTATAGCTTTTATTTCATATAATTTTTAGGGTGAACCACATTTTTATTGATATGTTATTTTAATAAAATATAAAAGTTTCATTTGAATTTCGACATTACATTTGCAGGCCTACACTCAAAAATGGGCGTGACAGTTAACAGGTTAAGTTAATGCATTAGTGTAAAGGCTTGCCCTGTCAGGCGCTGTGACACATGCGTGTGCGTCCTCAGTGCAAAAAACTTTCAGTTTTCGGTCATATCCTTATCTATAAATGTCACGAATTCACGCGAGCATTAAAGGTCCGTCCTGACCGGCTGTGTTAAGTTTAAAATACCGTATGAGCGCGGCGGGCGTGTACACGCGCGTCAGGATAAAGTTGATCATGTTTCACAGCCTTCTTTTCCATAGTTTTCGCTCGATGTAATAAGCACTTGCCCGCACAAGCCGAGAGATTTCGCTCTCTGCGGAGCTTTCAGTAAGGGACCGAGGGGAAAGTGCAAGTTTTCTTCAGAGCTTTCAGTAAGGGACCGAGGGGAAAGTGCAAGTTTTCTTCAGAGCTTTCAGTAAGGGACCGAGGGGAAAGTGCACGTTTTCTTCAGAGCTTTCAGTAAGGGACCGAGGGGAAAGTGCAAGTTTTCTTCAGAGCTTTCAGTAAGGGACCGAGGGGAAAGTGCACGTTTTCTTCAGAGCTTTCAGTAAGGGACCGAGGGGAAAGTGCACGTTTTCTTCAGAGCTTTCAGTAAGGGACCGAGGGGAAAGTGCACGTTTTCTTCAGAGCTTTCAGTAAGGGACCGAGGGGAAAGTGCACGTTTTCTTCAGAGCTTTCAGTAAGGGACCGAGGGGAAAGTGCACGTTTTCTTCAGAGCTTTCAGTAAGGGACCGAGGGGAAAGTGCACGTTTTCTTCAGAGCTTTCAGTAAGGGACCGAGGGGAAAGTGCACGTTTTCTGCGGAGCTTTCAGTAAGGGACCGAGGGGAAAGTGCACGTTTTCTGCGGAGCTTTCAGTAAGGGACCGAGGGGAAAGTGCACGTTTTCTTCAGAGCTTTCAGTAAGGGACCGAGGGGAAAGTGCACGTTTTCTTCAAAGCTTTCAGTAAGGGACCGAGGGGAAAGTGCACGTTTTCTTCAGAGCTTTCAGTAAGGGACCGAGGGGAAAGTGCACGTTTTCTTCAGAGCTTTCAGTAAGGGACCGAGGGGAAAGTGCACGTTTTCTGCGGAGCTTTCAGTAAGGGACCGAGGGGAAAGTGCACGTTTTCTGCGGAGCTTTCAGTAAGGGACCGAGGGGAAAGTGCACGTTTTCTTCAGAGCTTTCAGTAAGGGACCGAGGGGAAAGTGCACGTTTTCTTCAGAGCTTTCAGTAAGGGACCGAGGGGAAAGTGCACGTTTTCTGCGGAGCTTTCAGTAAGGGACCGAGGGGAAAGTGCACGTTTTCTGCGGAGCTTTCAGTAAGGGACCGAGGGGAAAGTGCACGTTTTCTTCAAAGCTTTCAGTAAGGGACCGAGGGGAAAGTGCACGTTTTCTTCAGAGCTTTCAGTAAGGGACCGAGGGGAAAGTGCACGTTTTCTTCAGAGCTTTCAGTAAGGGACCGAGGGGAAAGTGCACGTTTTCTTCAGAGCTTTCAGTAAGGGACCGAGGGGAAAGTGCACGTTTTCTTCAGAGCTTTCAGTAAGGGACCGAGGGGAAAGTGCACGTTTTCTGCGGAGCTTTCAGTAAGGGACCGAGGGGAAAGTGCACGTTTTCTGCAGAGCTTTCAGTAAGGGACCGAGGGGAAAGTGCACGTTTTCTGCGGAGCTTTCAGTAAGGGACCGAGGGGAAAGTGCACGTTTTCTGCGGAGCTTTCAGTAAGGGACCGAGGGGAAAGTGCACGTTTTCTTCAAAGCTTTCAGTAAGGGACCGAGGGGAAAGTGCTCGTTTTCTTCAGTGATTTTAACATATTGTTCACCTATGATATTTTTGTTACAGTTGTGGTGTGGACTCGTCTTAGAATTGGAATGATTATAAAAATTAAGCTATAGTTAGCATTCTTGTTGTGAATGGGCTTTTACCACATAAATGCCCTTTCAATGCACAACTAATAAAATAAAGCATTTTAGGATACACACTAAAAAATTTGATGGTGACAACCAGGAGGTTTTATGTGCTATAATGTAATAACCAGCATTTAGCTACCCCAGAAAGTATCAGACAACTTACACAGCCTTTCTTAGACAGTGGATCTTTCAGGGCTGGGAACAAGCTGATGATACCATGGGCATATTTTTCCTTGGTCAGTCGTTGTGGAATCCTCCTAATTTAAAATGTATCACAGAAACAATACAATGGTATTACACACTAAAAAAATTTATGACAGTAAAAATGCAACGTAACATTAAGGAATAATATACCCTTCAGTTTCTGTCATGTGTACCGCTAACATGTTCACCATTTGTCGTCTGGAACTAGCACATATGCTCCCAGTTTCCTCATACTCCTTTAGGATTGTTACACCACCAGGTTTCTCAAGTAGAATCCTTTTAATAAGCTGAAAAGAAACAGATACATTTACACACAAATACATATATACACACACACACACACATATATGATAAAAGCATATATAATAGCTCAGAGCTGTACATGTAGTCTCAACTGTACACATTCTCTCCAAAGAGAACTAACTCCTATTGAGCCACAAGTGTTTAAATCAAGGGTGCCCAACCCTGTTCCTGGACAGAGATGCAAACAGGTAAGGGGGAAAAAAGGTGAGAACAATGCACGGATTGGGGGCATGCTCCACACAGAATTTATTTTAAAGATATTTATTTACATGCTGTTTTGTGGTTACTTTAAGATTATTTTTATTACCTTTACCCCCGGTTTCACAGACAAGGCTTAAGCTAGTCCCAGACTAAAATGCATGTCTGAGCGGTCTCAACTGAAAATATCTTGCTCTGACATTATCTTAAAATATGTCAGTGTCATTGTTCTGTGTCAAGATGCACACCTTAATGTTTTCTTCTAAGGCATTTTTGAAAAAGTTGCTTAAATATCTTAAATTTAACTAAGGCCATGTCCTGGCTGAAGCTAAGCCCCGTTTGTGAAACCGGGCCTTTATGGCCAAAACTGTTATTTTTCACCAAAAAATAATAAATCATTGAAAGGTGAGGAGTTTGCATCTATGCTGGAGATCTACCTTCCTGCAGAGTTCAGCTCCAACCCTGATCAAACAGAACCGAAACAACTAATTAGGATCTGAAGGAGCACTTGATAATTACAGACAGGTGTGTTTGATCAGGGTTGGAACTGAACTCTGCAGGAAGGTAGATCTCCAGGACCAGGGTTGGGCACTGCTGGTGTAAATGGATAGATTCACCCAAAAATGAAAAACAGTTCGGAATAATTGGAGGGCGAGTAAATTGCAGACATTTTGGGTGAACTACCCCTTTAATTAAGTCCTTATATTGTCCTCCATACATCAAAAACTAGAATGGGAATGATCATAGATGTAACTTTTACCTCTTTCTACATAAATAAACCTCTCCTTCCTCACATCTCTGGCTGAAGCACCCTGTAACACCTCATTCTCCATACACGCTCTTTTAGACAAGGTATGCTCATCACTCTCACTATCCTCTCTACTCAACATGGACAATGTGTCCATGTGGCTTGATGAAGTTTTGGCAGACGATTCTATTGAAAGAGAAAAGGGAAAGATCCTCATAAATACTGACAAACAAAAGCACCACACTGCATTCTTTCTGTACAGATTAGCTATATGAATGGGTGATTCAAAATCTTAACATCTGGCAACCTCTAACATGAAATTGTGTTTGTTTTCTTTTGCCATTCCAGCATCTATGCCTGTATTCATTGTGAGAACCATTTAATCCATACACAAGTCTGTCCCAATGATAATAGTAATGACAATGAAAAAAAAAGGGGGGAAAAAACAGTTAGTCAATATTGCAGACAATTTTGCTTAAGAGAATCTGAAATCATGATCAATAATGAAATACAATTGATCATGTAGCCCTTGTCCTATGAGATACGATGAGAAAACTTATGTCAGCATCGTTTGTTTTGTCAATTAAAATAAACTTAAGACTTTTATGCTGAAACACTGTAATAGAGACATGCATAAAACATTCCAAATAACTTTTTAATATTGGAGCTAATTCTTATTCTGCCACATGAATTTCCTTTGATAGCCTACAACTTTGTCAATCTTATCTTATTCTTGCACAAGACATACCTTCATTAGAATCACCGTGAATGACCAAGCACACATCCTTGGTCACCAACTCTGGAAACACATCAGCGTCAATCTCTATTCCTCCATCGTCCGTCACTGTCAGGGTCTTGTTGTATGGAGAACTCTTCTCTGGTTATTGAAAAAAATAAATATTATAAAAAAATAAATAGTAAAACATTTATTAAAATGTAGTTAACATATTTATAACCTTTTAATTGGAGGAAAAAAACCTACCTTCAGCGATGAACATCTCAAAGCATGCCTTCCCAATCTTAACATACTTCTTTTGGCTCAGGTATTGAACCTTGCAAATCATTCTTCCCCACTTTACAAATCAAACCTGTAAATCATACTCTGAAGATGATTAACAGTGACAACAAAACAACAAGCAAATTTAAAAAGTATTTAACGTTAGATTAGGGATCTCCAACCCTGCTCCTGGAGAGCTACCGTCCTGCAGATTATGCATAAACACGCTTATGTAAATTAAAATACTTTATTAATTTACTCACCAGATATATTTCAGCGACTCTCTTAAGCGAGGGAAAATGGCGTCTGGGAGAATTGCACGAGCGAGACTGAGCTTCCCCTCACTCGTTTGGGCGCTAAAATACGAATTAAAGGAAACGTAGATTATTATTTTTTTACAGACTGGTGGCTGTAACCGCGCACAAAATACCGTGTACATGTACATGTTATGCTTTAGGCACCATGCGGGAGAAAAAAAACCTTCTTGTCCATGTACAAAGTAAGTTAACGTTAATGTTACATGTCCATGGGCATACAACTAACGTTACTTAATGTCTGTGAAAGTGCAAAAACGCGGCCATTAAAACACTCACGTACATTAAATGACTTAAAATAACATTAAATTCAAAGATAGAAGTATAGAATATAGAAGTATTAAATAGACTACATACAGAAGTCAAGAATGTACCGCTTATTCGACGAACTCCACAAACAACCACAATTGATCCAGCCAAATTTAAAATTCTTCCCTCTGTCTGAAGTAATTTAACTAACAGTACATTCATAACTGTATTTCCATACAGAAAGTCTATCAAACTACAAACACTGAGGTATCTTGACTTACCAGTTGCTATTCTGAAACTGAGGGGAAATGGCGCTTGGAAGATTCTTCAGTGACAGCACTGCATAAATACCAGGATGTTGGAAATAACACCGGCAAGTGTTGGTTACCTGTAAACACTGTGGTTTTACACCGAATCAAATCAGCTTCTAACTCTGATAGTGTTAATTTCTGAAAATCTAACTCTATAACGTCAACACTTTACTCTGACATGCTTTAACACTGGGAAATTAACACTGACGAATGTGTATGCCATGGTCTATCTGAATACTCTATTCTGATTGGCTGGCAGGTGTTGATTAAATTTAATCAGATAGTTCCAGGTCAGTTTAATCACCGTTCCATATTAATACGCTTCTTGACGCACACCCATCACTCGCTTGCACACACACGCGCGGAGAGAGAGAGAGAGAGAGAGAGAGAGAGAGAGAGAGAGAGAGAGAGAGAGAGAGGTCAGAAGATCGCAGATTGTGCTGCACACACACATAAACTTGTAAAATCTTCACCGCGAGTTTTATTACTAAAATAAAAGATAGATACTAGATCGCTACATTATATTTCCCAGCAACGAGGTGATAAAATCACTGTTTTTGAAGTAATTATTAGTTCAAATAAATGGTCTTACTGCACTATTTCATCTCTGTGTCTGATTTGAAGCTGGCAGAATGCTCGCGCTAACGAGCCATAACTGAAAATAACCGTCATTTTTACCTTTCCGGTCAAATAGCAATAGCGCTGCAAATAGCAATACTAGTTTTAACTTGTCTATAACTTGGCAAATGGTCATGGAATAAGCCAGCAAATATTATTAACATCTTTAATATGTGAATGCTGGCAAATGGCCATGGCATATGCGGGATAATCAGCAGAAAGATGAAATGTAATACCTGTTTATATTAGAGAGTGTACAACATTAAGTATTTTTAAAACTACGCTTAAAGAAAATCAATTATGTGATCATTGGGAATCTGGGTGTTATATTAGACAGCAACCTATCTTTTGAAAATCATATTTCCAATGTTACAAAAACAGCATTCTTCCATCTTAGAAACATTTCCAAGCTACGGAACATGTTAAGTGTTTCTGATGCAGAAAAGTTAGTTCATGCATTCATGACCTCTAGACTGGACTATTGTAATGCACTGCATCTTCAATAAACAAGCTACAGATAGTACAAAATGCTGCGGCTAGTCCTTACCAGGTCAAGAAAATATGATTATATTATTCCAATTTTACAGTCACTGCACTGGCTACATATTAAGTTTCATATCAATTACAAAATATTATTATTTGCCTATAAGGCCCTAAATGATTTAGCTCCTGTGTAACTAACTAATCTTCTATCACGCTACAATCCAACCCGCTCCCTAAGGAACTAAACTCTGGACTCTTGGTAGTACCTACGATAGCAAAGTCCACAAAAGGAGGTAGAACTTTTTCATATATGGCTCCTAAACTCTGGAATAGCCTTCCTGAAAACGTTCGGGGTTCAGACACACTCTCTCTGTTTAAATCTAGATTAAAGACGCATCTCTTTAGCCAAGCATTCATATAATGCATCTCACAATCTTGTACTGCCAGTCTATCTGAACACATGCACATTATTATGCTTTAGCTTGGGTTATACTGATAATTTCATCCAGGGTTATTCCTGGATGGAGCAACTGCTACGCTAATTGTCTTACTGTTTATATGTTACTGATTAACATCCCATAATTACACAAGCTTCAGTCTGGATCCAACCCTTAAATGATCCGAGATGACCGAACACCTGAGAAGAGACGAGGACAACCATCAGCGATTATACTCAATTAACCAAGTGTTGCCATAAGTTAATTATATTGAGTTTCTACAATATAAATCTGTTTTAGAAACTTAATTTCCTGTGAAGTTGCTTTGCAACGATTGCATCATAAAAAGCGCTATACAAATAATCTTGAATTGAGTCATTGATTTGATTTTTTTAATTCAGTGGAGTATGATATTGTTTATAGCTAACTTTGGCACAACACTTTTGTCCCTGTATAAATAAATGAAATACATTTTGCACGGCCTCAGGCTTGGGATTTAAACTTGTTTAGCATATGTGAAGATGATGGGCTTACTAAAAATATTCTTGTCCGTGGTTTCAAATTGTGTTGTGTGTTTATGGGATGGCCTGAATGAGTCTGTCCGCCTCTGCTCGCACTAAACGCCGTTTAAAGCTGAAATGTAGGATATTTTAGCAGGTGCATATTCAATAGTGATGCACGGAGCAAAGCTCACTTTCACGGCCTTCAAACCGATGCAGTAATATCCAATACATGTAGATGTTCACAGTCATGATAATAACTTGAACTGTGTGCTTGAGTGACTTCTAAACGCGTCAGAGTTTGGATATATGTTATTCAGTTGTTTGGATGAATGTAATTGTGTGGGCGTGTCATTTTTTTCCCTGCTGATTTGATCATATTTTCAATTTATGAGTTCTTGAATCATATGTCTCGTGTGCCAATCATCATCATGGTTTAATAACTGATGTGTCGTAGCTCCAGTTGTACAGTCCAGAGTTTTGTTTTTATATGAATGCTTTATTATGCGAATGAGTTTTGAACATTGTGGGATTTTGCCCACAATTTACACTAGAAGGCAACAGTTTTTGAACAGTAAGATTTATAATGTTAAAAGTTATATAATAATTAAAAACTGTAATATTGTGAAATATTTTTACCTTTTAAAATACCTGTTTTCTACGTGAATATGTGTTACAATATAATTTATTTCTGTGATCAAATATGTATTTTCAGCATCATTACTCCCAGTGGCACATGATCTTCAGAAATCATAATAATATGCTGCTCAAAAAACATTTATTATTATTAGTATTTAAAACAGTTGAGTACATTTGTTCCAGATTTGATGAACAGAAAAATCACCATTTATGTGAAATAAACTTTAAACAATACACCATTCATATATATATATATATTATTATTTGGGGGGGGGGGGGGTAATTTGATTTATCAATGATGCTTTAAATTGATCAAAAGTGATGATACAGACATTTACAATGTTATTAAATATTAATATTTCAGATAATAGCTGTTCTTCCGAACTCTCTATTCAAAGAAACCTGAAAAATTATACTCCGCTGTTAAACAATAATATTAATAATGCATGTTTTTGAGCAGCAAATCTGAATATTATAATAACTGATGAAGGGTCGTGTGACACTGAACATAAACGTACAAATAATCGGTATCGGTTATAAAAAATCCATATCGGTCGATCACTATTTGAAACCCCATAATTGATAAAAAAATTATAATAAATCAACTTATCAAAGAGATCTCTCCCGACTGACATCTTTGTATCTTGATAACCTCACGGTAATAATATTGATTTATTATGAACAAATCGAACACACTATGTTAAAATATTATGAATACATATGTTGTCTTTAATTGTAAGATTTGACCATATATTTAAGATTAATTGATTAAGCATCACTTTAAAAAACCCACTTCCACTTTGTGTAAACACAAAACTGGTTTGATAACGATATTACATTTCATTTCTAATGATGAAATCCTGTCTTATTATAAAAAATAACTAATTTAATGCTAATTAGAGGTATTGATAAAGACCCGGTTCAGCGTCTTACTAAACATTATGGTCTTATTTGTATAATACAGCTATTCATATTCTTTTCCAAAGAGTTACTGTACCTTATGTTTCGTCTCCTTATTAAACGGAAAATTGTGGTTGTTACCACAAAAATATCATTTTAGGCATAAGATTAAAGACGTTTATTATAAGCTCATTCACAGATTTGATCCAGCAAATCAATATTTACAAAATAAAAAAGGAATATATGTAAATTGTACGTTTTGTAATGAATATGAGCACTTATTTTGCCACTGTATGCGTCGTTACACTATGGCGTACGGTTCAAAAGTGTGTAAGTCAACATATTCAGTGTTTACAACCTTGTGGGAAAATTCACTTTTTGACTTTACTGACCATCCAAACGTACTTTTATTTAGTTAATGTACTTATTCTGACCAAATTTCATATTCATATGTGTACATTTACCAATAAAACCCCCAATTTGATGGTGTTGTTGACTGAAATATGTATCAGAGACTCGGTGAATAAGAAAAGCTGTAAGAACTTTACAATATATTTATTTGTGTTTATATATACACATGTATATCTTGTTTTGAAGTGTATCACTTTCCTCCCCTGGCAACGGTTTTGTTTGTTAGTCTATCTGTCTCCGTTGTTTCTTGATAACATGTTGTATGTTATTGTTCTTTGAATAAAATGCAATAATCTGAATTAAAAGAGTTGATGTCTGCGTCACGATCTCAGGCTGAAGAGAACGCCGCCTCCGAAGAGCAGCAGAAAGGCGATCGTCACCTCGTTCATTTTCATCCGCTTCCAGCTTCTGAGTGTGTGCTGCTGCTGCTGCTGCTGACGCGTCTGCTCGCGTCTGAGGCGCATCTGCTGCTCTCTCTGCAGCTGCTCGCCGTAGTGCGCCTGATAGAACGCGTCGAAGTCGAAGCGAGTGCGAGCGTTAGGGGCGCGTCGAGGCGGTGACGGTCTCCCGGCGCTCTGGTCTCCCAGGATCCCGCGGTCGTATTTCCTCCGGAGGCCACTGTCGCCGAGCACGCTGTAGGCCTCGGCGACGAGCGCGAAGAGACGCGTCGCGTCCTCGCTGCGGCTCCGGTCCGGGTGATGGATGAAGGACTGTTTGTAATAGGCGCTCTTGATCTGCGCCGCCGTCGCGTTCGGAGAAACCCTCAGGATGTCGTAGTAGGCGGTTGGGCTCCGGCGCAGAGGAGCGGTACAGTAGCCTCGGACCCGCGGTGGTTTGGTCACATGAGTCCGGACAGAGCTCGTAGACTCATCTGCCGCGGACAGATGATGATAATGTCTCCGTAGTGTTATAACAACAGAGAGTTTGTGAGCTCCGCTCCTCAAACAGCCGCGGAGCTCCGCCATGGCCGCAGCGGATCCAGAGACCTACATCCGGCAAAACAAAGATATGAACCAATCAGAGACGGGGCGCACAGGAAACGGCGTTCCATTGGCCAATGAGATGTATTATTATTTTACATTGCAGAAATATAATTCAATACAGAACACGTGGGGGAATTCAGAGGAGAGACAAAAGCGTTGTATAATAAAAGATGTCTTTAAAGCTTCTTTTTTTTTTTAAGTGGAGGACCATTTTTGAAGTGATGACTAATACATGTAGATCAGAAGCTAATATTTTGCAGCTTGGTTTAAATTTAAGGTATCTAAAATATGTTTTTATTTACTTATCATACATATAAAGGTTAAGACACATACATACATAGACTATATATATATACACACACATGAGAGAGCACACTCAGGGCTTTATAGAGATACTAAATGATTGGAACACATCTTCTACTAGGTCTTTAAAGATGGATCCTTATGGATATATGATTATATTTTGTAATTGTAATTTAAATCTGAATCATTTTCAGATTGTTTGTCCATAAAGCAACGTCTCAGGAAAATGTTATGGGTTTTAAAATCCAAATATGACTTTGTGTCATGAAACAGGACATAATTTCGTACATGTCAACTGTAGATAGGACTAAAATTATGTTTATTATGTATTTTGGGAGACATAACAATTGAATAGGAAAATTGATTATTTATCAATTGTCTTATTAGATATTATTACGAAAATCTGACAATTTATTACTCTTATTATGATTATTATTTTGTCAACATGCTGTCCCAACAGCAACACATTAATATGCAAATTAGATACAGTGTTTAATGGGAAAACAGTTTATGGATATTTTTACACGCATATTGCATAAAACAAAATGGTATATCAAATTATGTTGCTATATATTTTATAACATAGTCGAGAATCATCCTTAAACATAATTTAGTATAAAAAACTGAAACCTAAAAATTGATTGGTGATTTAAAAAAAATCCATTGTTTTTGCCTTTTTGATGTCATTTTATTTTACAGAGGACATAGAAAAATATGAATAAAATATTATTTTTCAAAAATGTTATTTTTCGAATTTTTTCTTATGGTCTAAACAATGTTCTGACATGAAAAAATACTAACTAAATTCACATAACTTTTTTTGGGGGGGGGGGGGGGGGTGGGTCTCAGGATATATATCGCATCTGAAGCATGACGTCACATCTGTTTTTATTTTATTATTCATAGAACAAAAAACATACAATGTTTTACCAAGAATTAACATCAAAAAAGAAGAAAACCACTGAAAAATTAATAATAATAGATAATAAAAAATGGTGTTGCCAGGGGGAGGTGACGTAAGTATAAAATACTGAAGATATACATCCATACACATACATATATATCAAAATCAAATATATTATAAAACTCACAATCTTTCAAAGTTTTTAAAGCTTTCATATTCAAAGAGTCTCTGATACTGTCAATATATACATATATCAGTCAACAACATCATACAATTGGTTATCTATCAAGTAAACAATAAGCCAAAGAGTACATCTCCCCACCTACAGAATGATCTGTTACTTTTCTCAGCGCTTCTCATCTCCCCACAGGAGTGAATGCTGTTACTTTTCTCAGCGCTTCTCATCTCCCCACAGGAGTGAATGCTGTTACTTTTCTCAGCGCTTTTGAGAACAGACCAATCACACTCGTTTGTGATTTCTATTTATAATTACGTGTATTCATTCATTGCGCGGAGGCCTCTCCGTTTGTATAAAATATACAGTCCTTAGAATGAATACATTTAAAAAGATTATACTATTTAGACTGTAAACCTCACATGATGCGACTTGAACACGGCTGAGCGCCGCCTGCAGGAATCACGCGCGCGTGTCCGGTATAATCACACGCGTCGCGAGTATAAGACGTCATCCGCGCGGGACACACGCTCCGCTCCACGCGTGTTGCTCCAGCAGTGTTGTGATCTGTAGTAAGCGCTCGTAGGTTAATTCTCAGCGAGCATCATCATGTCTTCGGGCAGTCGTAGACCCGAGCATACGGCACCTCCGGAGGTGGTGAGTGAATGTGTTGAGTTATGCTTTTATGATTGACATGTCAGCAGGACAGGCGACTTCTAGATCAGTGACAGAGCAGGAGGCAAAAATATTGATTATTAGTCATTTTAGTGACAAATCACCGAGCAGGCAAAGTAACAATAACAGCAATAAATTAATAAAAACGTACAAATATAATAAAAAATGAAGAGCGGTATTGAAAACTGATAAATATCTCTAATCACAAAATAAATATCCGTATTAAGCATCACATTTGAAGGCCAATCATAATCTGAGAAGTCGTATTATCACACTGTTTGCTAATATAAATGATTTATTTTCACCAACAGCTCCACTATATTTGCTGTACATCGAGGATTATCATTACACACTTTTATTAATTTCATAGAGTGTCTAAATGTTATTAACAAATAATAACTACATGATATACTGAGCTGAATCTCAAACTGATGCAGTTCGTGTTTTTAATATCATAGGCGTGCATAATTTAGCATTTAATATGTATCTAAAGAATAGTAGCTTTTATGATTATAAGTCATTTCCAAGCTCCACGAGACTCACTAAAAATATGACTGATTATTGTCAACCAGAAGATATGAGACACTAAACGCAGATCCCATCACCTGATGAGTGCTGCAAACCTTATGACACATGATTAATATTAATAATCATAATCCGACCCCCTGCAGACGGAGCTCTATGTGTAAATGAGCCGGTCAGATATGACAAAACAACACATTAATAGAGTCTAATCTACCAAATATGAGAAACTTCCCCAGCTTTTTCTGAAGGAAGACAGATATAGATGAATATTAACTATATTGTAGAGAAAGGTCATAATCATTTTTACAGTTTAGAGCTTCGTTACAGAAGTAGGAACCAAATCTCTTCTTCCAGACTCGAATATGAAATCTTATGAACGGATTGCATGCCATGTTTCATGTATTTATGGCACCGGGTGTCCGGTTTGATCTGTGCGGTTGTTATGATGGACGGAAACCAGATGCATGTCTTGTTTCATCATTATGTGTTCTTCAGACGTTCCTCTTTAAATGCAACGAGTATCAGCTGTATGTAAAGTGATCCACGTTTGTTTCCAGCACCTGAACATGGGTCAAATTGCTCATGGAGCCATATAGATCGCCATATCTCTGGAACTAAATCATATAGAGGCTTAAAAGGAAAGATATTATGATATCTGAACGATTTCTTGAGATATGCGAACGGTTAAGTGCTTTTTCCCAACAAAGGACTCATAGATCTATTAATCTCATTGTAACAGTGACATAATATTGCTGTGAGCTTTCTGAAGTCATTTTCCTGCAATTTAGCTCAAAATTGTCATTTTGACCCCCCCACCACCACCCCCCTCCATTGTGTTGCATATTTTGCCTTCATTTATGCATTTGTTTCACCAACATATATTTTTTTTAAATTAAAAACAGATTTTCTTAACCAGGGACTTCTGGTTGAGTTGACACAGAATAGCTTAATTACAACAAATAATTTGTTCATTGAACTAACCGGTTGATTGGGGGGGGGGGGCATGTGCTGTTTGAGCTGTGTATCATTGACGTTAATGCTTTTTGCTGCTGCTGTTGTTTTTATTTACAGTTCTATAATGAAGAGGAGGCCAAAAAGTACTCCCAAAAGTAAGTGTGTTGTCACGAGTCTGGTTCGGTGAGGTGTGTTTTTAGCATTTTTGCCTGCGCTGCCAAGACTGTACATGCATTTTGGTTTTATCATTTGTGACCCTGGAGCACAAAACCAGTCATAAGTGTCGATAAGAAAAAATAGATTTATGCATCATCTGAAAGCTGAATAAATACTATTTCATTGATGTATGGTTTGGACAATATTTGTAAATCTGGAATCTGAGGGTGCAAAAAAATCTAAATATTGAGAAAATCATCTTTAAAGTGTTTCTGAGCAATGCATATTACTAATCAAAAATTAAGTTTTAATATATTTACGGTAGGTAATATCTTCATGGAACATGATCTTAATATCCTAATGATTTTTGGCATAAAAGAAAAATGTATAACCGATTTTGACCCATACAATGTATTTTTGGCTATTTCTACAAATATACCCCAGTGACTTAAGACTGCTTTTGTGCTCCAGGGTCACATTTTACACTCCATGTGTACATTTTTAACATTTAATGCTACAAAATAATTATTATTCCACTGCAGTGTAAGTCATAAATGCATGAAGTATTTATGCAAGCAGAATTGAACAATATGCACTGCATAAAGCCCAGCTGTGTTTGTCCGCTGCAGCTCTCGGATGATCGAGATCCAGACGCTGATGTCAGAGCGAGCCGTGGAGCTGCTCGGTCTCTCTGAGGATCAGCCCTGTTACCTGCTGGACGTGGGGTGAGCGCTGTGCTGTTGCTCTGTATGATCATGTGTTACGCTGTCAGGCTTGTAATGCTGCGTTCACCTGCTTGAATCCTCAGCTGTGGCTCTGGACTCAGTGGAGATTATTTAACAGAAGCTGGTCACTACTGGGTTGGTGTGGACATCAGCACAGCCATGCTGGGTGAATATACTCACGCGCACACACACTCACGCACACACACGCGCGCACACTCACGCACGCACACGTCATACTCACACGATGTACTCACACGACATACAAACACTCGCACGCACACACAAGCTCACGCACTCACGTACACGCACGCACGCACACACTCACTCGCACACTCTCATTCTCACACACAGACACACACTCTCTCTCTCACACACAGACACACACTCTCTCTCACACACACACAGACACACACTCTCACACACGCACACACAGACACACACACTCTCACACACAGACACACACTCTCTCACACACACACACACACACACACACACAGAAACACTCTCTCTCTCACACACAGACACACTCTCTCTCTCACACACACACACACACACACACACCGATACACAGACACACTCTCTCACACACACACACACACACACACACACACAAATACACTCTCACACGCACACACACAGACACAGATGCACTCTCTCACACACACACACACACACAGACACAGATACACTCTCTCTCACACACACACACAAACACAGATACACTCTCTCACACACACACAGACACAGATACACTCTCTCACACACACACAGACACAGATACACTCTCTCTCACACGCACAGATACACTCTCACACACACACACACACACATTCTAAATGCAGTATATTCTCTGTATTAGATCCTTGATGAGCAGAAGAGGCTCCTTCAATAAAAATAATAAATCTTACAGATCCCAAAGTTTTGAACGGCAGTGTATGTGTTAAATTTTTTCCACTAGTCTGAGAAAAAAATGCTTTATGGAAAGCCAAAAATCTGAAAGAAGCTAGAGTATGAAAGGAAAGTACTAGCGGCTAGGGCTACTCTACAGCTGAATAACGATGCCTGTATTACCTGTGCTTCTGGTCAGACGTGGCCTTGCAGCGAGACGTGGAGGGAGATCTTCTGCTGAGAGACATGGGCGAGGGGATGCCCTTCAGACCGGGCATGTTCGATGGCTGTATCAGGTACGAGCTCGTCAGATCAGAAGGCCGTTTAATGGGAGCGTGCGTGTTAAAAGTCTGTTTCTGTCAGTATCTCAGCGCTGCAGTGGTTGTGTAACGCAGATAAGAAAACACACAGTCCTCCGAAGAGACTGTACCGCTTCTTCAGCACGCTCTACTCGTCTCTGGTGAGGCTGACCGGTCTGTCTTTCACATACAGTGAGCGTTGTTTGCAAACAGTAGGAATTGACTGACATGTGTTGTTGTAGGCGAGAGGAGCGCGCGCTGTCTTCCAGATATACCCGGAAAACTCTGAGCAGGTCGGTATCTGGTTATTATTATTATTGCATTTCTTCATTGCACTCAGCACTAGTGCAGATACAGACTGTCTCAGTATAGTTTAGGAAAGGAGTTGTAAGCTACTAATTATAATGCGTACATACCTTCAGTTATTCAAACAGCTGCTGCAGAAAAGCAAAGGTTAACATCATCACCGACTCCTGTTATAATAACAATCTGATGAGTAAATCTCACATCTGTGCTTTGTTTATGATGAGAGGCTTCACGAGAGAGCTGAATTTAGTCACCGAATGCGCACTCATCGATGACTCATCTGAACGCTTCTGATTGGCCAGTGCTGTTCATAATCTCAGCAGAATGGCGTGTGATTGGTTATGACACACAACACTGTAAAACAGTGGGACAAATAAGCCCTAATATTAATTATATAATAATACTAACCTGGTGTAATGTGCTTACGCCATTTCTGATTATTATCGATGCTGAAAACATTAAAATAAAATAGTGGAAATGGTGATATATTGTATTTTTCAGGATTCACAGATGAACAGAAAGTAAAAAAAACAGCATTTATTTCAAATAGAAGCATTATACATGTCTTTACTGTCACTTTTGATCTATATAATGAGTCCTAAATTAATTCAAGTATTTTTTTAATGTTGTGTAGGTGTGTTTAATTATAAGCCATGATTGCAGGCGTTACAGACGAGATGCTGGATTCATAACGTTCATCATTATTTATGATTTTCAGCAGAATATCGCTCCAACGCGTGGCTCTTTTATAGCAGTGCAGAGATTGCGTGTGTGTGCGTGTTTATAACACGGGGTCTGTGCTAAAGCTCTGATTGGGAGTTTGCATCTTTTTGTGTTATCTGGCAACCCGGCTCCTGTTAGCTAGTGGACGCTTGTTGAGTACAGTCACGAGATTATGAAATATAAGCTATCTTATGAAAACATGTTTTGGGGATAAATGTCCCGCGAGGTGGTTTAAACGTCTATACCTGGCGTCGTGTGGTTTCTAGGTCCCTGTACAGCAGCATATATCAGTCTTGATCCGGATAACAATGTGTTTTTCACTTTACATTACACGCATCACGATCTCAAGTGCTTAAACGTACATTATTAATATCATACACATCAAATAAATACAAGCATTATTTCATTTGTTACATTTTCTTATTCACCCCTTTATTTTTATTTTCTGAAAACATATATTTTTAAGATCAAAGATCGTGTCATGTTTGGTCCCATATGGCAAAAAAAATATATATATATATTTGAAATACATGTTGCAAGCAGTGAAGCTCAATTAAATATATTTTTGAGATGGTGAATATATTTAGTTTCTAGGGGTCGACCGATTATCGGCGCCGATATTAAGCATTTTACCGATTATCGATATCGGCCATTTTAAAAACAGATTTGCCGATAATCTTTTTTTTTTTTTTTTTTTTTATGCAAACAAACATACTATTTACAGGTGACATTATTTATTGGTGACTAAATAATACAGGTGAAATTATTTAATATTTAAATGCACTATTTGGCTCGATGCAGCCTGTCTGAGCTCAACACTCTGTGAGAGTGAGGCGATCTCTCAATCTCTGAGAGCAATCTCCGCCCACCGCTCATCTGATATGCAGAGAGTCACGAGAGCAATCTCCGCCCACCGCTCATCTGATATGTAGAGAGTCACGAGAGCAATCTCCGCCCACCGCTCATCTGATATGCAGAGAGTCACGAGAGCAATCTCCGCCCACCGCTCATCTGATATGATCACGAGTCCGACCAATCAACGCGGAAAACTGAAGGCAGTCTCACACCGAGAGCACTTGCTAACTGGAGCTGCGTCAGTGATCACGCATCAGTTGTCTCTCAAAGGTAAAGCAGCAGCAGACGTTGCTGAAGTTGCAATAAACCACAATCCACTATGATGTCCGCGATGCGGAAAATGCGGGCGGAATCGCGGAATGCAGTCATATAATGGAATTTACCGTTTACCGTCGAAGTTTGGATGAATTAATCAAAAGTAGGTCAGTACACTTAAATCGACTCGCGCTATGGACTAGTATCTATAAATATTAAGCCGCAAAAACACTATTTAAATATGAATCCTGCATGTTCTGCATCTCTGTTAATGAATGACACAGACGTGCGGTTCCCTTTCAAGCTGTCACGAGACATCACGGAGATTACTCCGTTATGGGGAACTCCTTCCCTCCAACCTTTCCTGAAGACCTATTGGCTCACGCCAGTCAATGACTGGCCAATTGTCGCGAAGCATGCAAATATGACGAGCTCGAGAGGCAGTATAAATGCAGCGCCCGCGACAATACGTCAGAATCTTTTTCTTCACCTTGCTGAACCTAGGTTATGGCTTAAAATGGTACAACTCACGGTTAAGGTTCGCTCATTCGAGGGCAGGCCTCATGGCTGCTCCTCTGCAGCGTTCAGGTGAGTATGACATTTCTTAAGGTAGTCCGTCTGCCCTCTGATCAGCGGTGGACCTTCGGGACTCAGGTGATGAGCTCATGCAGACTGAATGTCCGCATTCCTCTCACCGTCGAACCTGCAGGACAGGACATCAGCCCGGCTTCTCACGCCCCCCTTCCATGGTGGTGCGGAGAGCCGAGGGCAGATGCGGGAGCAAAGGGATCTCACGTCGCCGCAGATGCTGCACGGAAGAACCCACTGTGTAAGCATGCAGCCCCCGCCTCAGAGCGGCGTTCTGCTGTTTGCAAAGCACAATCGCTCCTCTCTCATTCACATGATAATAGCCCCTCATTAGCGGCTACCGTGTGTTCGGAACAACCTCTCATTACACGATAATAGCCCCTCATTAGCGGCTACCGTGTGATCGGGACAACCTCTCATCCACGTGATAATAGCCCCTCATTAGCGGCTACCGTGTGTTCGGAACAACCTCTCATTACATGATAATAGCCCCTTATTAGCGGCTACAGTGGGTAGAGGACATTTATAATTCACATGGTAACAGCCCCTTGTCAGCGGCTACAGTGTGTAGTGAACTTTTTATAATTCACATGATAGCATCGGCGGCGCCTTGTGTGTAGAGGATATGTTTTTCTAATTCACAAAGTGCGCGAAGGCGATGGGATCTGATGCTCCTGCGCGGAAAGCGCGCGAAGGTGAGGAGTCACATGACACCCCTGCGCGAAAAAGCGCGCGAAGGTGAGGAGTCACATGACACCCCTGCGCCGAAAAGCGCGCGAAGGCGAGGAGTCACCTGATGCCCTGAAGGGCGCATCCTATCAGCCTCCCAGATTTCGCCGGACTATTACGCCAGTTGTTTACGCCCCTTCACGTGGTGTTCAACTAGGTCGTATAGCAGTCAGCCTGTAGTTATTACAGCCGCTATATTGTAGAGGATCGCGCGAAGGCGAGGAGTCACCTGATGCCCTGAAGGGCGCATCCTATCAGCCTCCCAGATTTCGCCGGACTATTACGCCAGTTGTTTACGCCCCTTCACGTGGTGTTCAACTAGGTCGTATAGCAGTCAGCCTGTGGTTATTACAGCCGCTATATTGTGGAAGACTGCGCGAAGGCGAGGAGTCACCTGATGCCCTGAAGGGCGCATGCCTCCCAGATTTCGCCGGACTATTACGCCAGTTGTTTACGCCCCTTCACGTGGTGTTCAACTAGGTCGTATAGCAGTCAGCCTGTGGTTATTACAGCCGCTATTGTGGAAGACTGCGCGAAGGCGAGGAGTCACCTGATGCCTTGAAAGGGCGCATCCTATCAGCCTCCCCGCCGGACTATTACGCCAGTTGTTTACGCCCCTTCACGTGGTGTTCAATTAGGTCGTATAGCATAGTCAGCCTGTAGTTATTACAGCCGCTATGTTGTAGAAGACCCCGGGATCGAGGTCTTCTCTGACAAGTTAAGAGACCTGGGAAGAGGCACCACGACCAGTGCAGGAGCCCTCAAGCTGTCTCAAAATTGTAAAATGTGTGGGACGAAGTGTGTTCATTAAAGCATACGTTTGCACGAGGAGCTTCCTCCTCGCTCAGTCACCACCGCCGCTCGCCCCTCCCCTTAGCGACCGGACCCACTGCCCACACGGGTTATAGCTGCCAGCCGCTGTAGCCGCTGTGTCAGTTCATGAGCGCGTGAGAATCTCACGCTGGCTGCTCTGCATAAGAGCGAGGGTACACCCTTCAATTCAGACACAGACCACCCCGTTTCAATGGCGTGGCGTAGTCTCTAACACTGACTCGAAATGCCCTTATCCTAACAAGAGCTATACAATTGCTCGGGGAAGGAGCAATAGAGCAATTTTCAGCGAACAGGCGGGACGGCTGTTTTTGTCCAGCCGCTGTTTGGGGTGCCTAGAGAGAGGGTAGACTCTGCCCGATTCTAGATCTCGGACCCATCAACAGAGCGCTTGGAAAGCGTCCGTTCAGGATGCTAACGCTAAGCAGATCCTGGCGCGAATTCGCCCCGGGGACTGGTTTGCGTCCGTGGATTTAAAGGACGCGTACTTTTACATTCGGATAGCACCGCATACTCAGACGGTTTTTCTGAATAGCTGTCAACTGTCAGGGAGAAGCACAGCGTTCCAATACTCTGTTCCCCCGTCCGGGCTGCTCCGGCCCCACGCACTTTCAAAGTGCATCAATGCAGCACTTCCCACTCAAATCGAGCGGAAGGCGCATCCTCAACTATCTGGACGATTGGCTGATTTTAGCTCGGTCCCTGGATACGCTTATCAGCACACATAGACTCTCTGTTTATTCACTTGGAGTCCCTAAGCTATGAGAACCCGCCTCTCGCGAGATCGCGTGGGGGATGAGACCCTGCCTCTCGTGAGATCGCGTGGGATGAGAGCCTGCCTCTCGTGAGATCGCGTGGGATGAGAGCCTGCCTCTCGTGAGATCGCGTGGAGATTATCCAGCCTCTCGCGAGATCGAGCCGCGGCCAATTGTCTTCCCTGCGCCTTTCAGGCAGGGCAGCTCTGTTCAGTTGAGGGTATTTCAGCGGCTGGGGAGTAGTGTGCGAGGGAATGCCAGCTTCGGGACTGTAGCTGGAACCTCAGAGCCAGTGGCACTTAAATCGCCTGGAGCTGGAAGCAGTCTTCTTAGCTCTAAAGGATTTTCAGCCACAGCTGGACCAGCAAAATGTACTGATTCGCACCGACAGCACGTCTGTGGTTTCATACATAAATCTTTAAGGGAGAGCGGAGGTGGATCTGTTCGCCAGAGCGAGAACACGCATTGCCTGTTGTTCTTCACTCCCCGCTGACATCACGCTGACCAGCAGCTAGCCCGTATGCATTTCCTCCGATCAAGGAATGTTACCGCTGGTGTTATGAGAGATCAGGGTGGAGCGAGCATCAGGGATACTCATCGCCCTGAATCCAGCCTGGGTTCCCAGACTTGACGGAAGTGCTGGAGGCACCGCCTTGCCGTTCCCCGGCAGGAAATATATGCTATTCCAGGTCGAACCTGAAACTATAGAGCCATCATGTGTGATCGCTTCAGGGGTATCAGAGAGGGGCGCCTTACAGTCTCGCACGCTCATGGGAGCGCGAAAACCCTGTACAAAACGTTTGTATGCTTCAAATGGGAGTGTTTGTGAAGGAGTCCGGCTCATATCGACCTGACTACTTGCACCGTATGTTCTGAGTTTCCCGCTGCACAGACTGGATAGTGGATCGTTACCATCGACACTGAAGTCTATGTCGTGGCATTGCCGTGCCCGTTCCCCGCAGAGCGGGCAATCGTTCGGTAAAAGACTACATCCCCCATGTCCACTTTCGTTTCCGCTCTGGGACCAGGAAGTGGGGTAAGAGCTCTCTCATTGCAGCCATTGGGTTTTTAACATCCGTAGGTTGAAGGAACTATTCCTCAAAACTACAGTCCTTCTAGCCTTTGCTTCGGCTAAGCGCATAGAGCATTACACGCTTTTTCTGTGGACAGCGACTGCATTCGATTCGGTCTCGGGACTGCAGTGTCACTCCGTGCCTAAATCACTGTCTACCCCCCTTCGAAAGGACGGAGACGGTTCGCCGTCAGCCTTTGCTACTAAATCATCGCCCTCACAGAGTGCGGACGCCCAGACTGCAGTTTGCCCCGTCAGTGTTTTTGAGATTTTACATTGACCGTTCAAGCAGTTTTCGGCAATCGATCCAGTTTCTGGATGCTATGGTGGGTGTACGAACGACCGAGCCGTATCGAAGCTGAGTCTGTCACAATGGATTGTGGACGCTATCAAGGAGGCATATACAACCCAAGGTTTGGAAATTCCCTCTGTGCATTGAGGGCTATCGTTCCACCTAGCGTGGTTGAGATGTATGTGTATTCAAGATATTGCTTGCCAGCCGGTGGTCTTCGCAGAATATCTTCGCCAGGTTTTACAAGCTGGACGTTCAGTCCTTAGCCTCCCAAGAGCGGTCGGTGAGTAACTAATTCATGTTGCTAAGTTACCTTTGTGGGAGGTGCTGCTTGTACAGTACATTACGCAGCCCTTATGAGGTGTTGTTGTCGGCCCTGAGTTCAGTGCCGCGGACATGGTCATGTTATGGTATGCTGCTCAAACACAGTTACTCTGTATAGCTCCTATAATACTGCTATGGCTGGATGTGTTCTGCCCTGCTCTCAGCGCAGCCCATGTAGTCACTTGCCAGATATGCAAATTTTGTATACCTGAGGTGTAGGCGCTCATTGGCTTATCTCCATCTATCAGCTGTGAGCCCGCCCTTCGAGCTCTGTTATTGGTGGGAATGCTTTCGCGCTGTGTATCTGGTTCAGGCTGTCCGTAGCTTCTCTCACGGCGGGATTGAATAACGTTCCCATAACGGAGTAATCTCCGTGATGTCTCGTGACAGCTTGAAAGGGAACGCTCCGGTTACTATGGTAACCTCGGTTCCCTGAAAGCGGGAACGAGACATCACGGTGATCGCCGTGATCGCTGCTAGTTCAGCCAAGCGGCGTTCAGTTCAGATTCTGACGTATTGTCGCGGGCGCTGCATTTATACTGCCTCTCGAGCTCGTCATATTTGCATGCTTCGCGACAATTGGCCAGTCATTGACTGGCGTGAGCCAATAGGTCTTCAGGAAAGGTTGGAGGGAAGGAGTTCCCCATAACGGAGTAATCTCCGTGATGTCTCGTTCCCGCTTTCAGGGAACCGAGGTTACCATAGTAACCGGAGCGTTTCATTTCATTCAGAGCGTGTGATGCTCGCGGTGTTTTCAGCGTCTGCCGTCTCACTAAATGAGGACATAAATACATGAACAACATCCCCAGAACTGCTCGGAGAGTCACTTCATGAGCATTTGACCGTTTCATTTGAGTAAAACGATCGTCATATCATATAAACATAGGCTACAGAAACTTAAAAGGTCCTCATGGCAACCTGTCAAAATATAAGTTCGGTTTAGCCGAATATATTACTGTATACGTAATACAACTACAACAATTATTACAACTTTTGTTGAGAATAATCACACAATACGCTAAATACGTTTACTTTAAGTTTTACAAAATGTTTACAGAATGCTTCTGGGTGATCCCTGCACTTATGTTATTATTAATATTACTGTTTATTTAATGTTGTTGTTATTAACAGTTTTCAGAATTAAAGACATGTTTAAAAGCATTTAAAGAACGTTTTTTTTGTCAGAGCTCTTGTTATTATTAATTTTGGCATTAATTTTCATTTTTAGACCAGACACGTATATCGGTTCAAAATATCGGTTATCGGTCTACTTGATCTGTAATAATCGGTATCGGTATCGGCCCTGAAAAACACATATCGGTCGACCCCTATTAGTTTCAATCATCATATACATAAATATATTTCTGTGGCAAAAAAAAAGCATTTTCTTGGACTGAAATATACAGAGGCCAAAATATGGCCAAATATATTTGAACAATTTTTGTTTTGTATATCTAAAAATAAAACATTTCTGAATCCGATATTGATCACTCATGAACAGCCTGGGACACATATACATTGTTTCACTGCTGATATGTCTTGAGAGCTGTGATCTTGTATGATTTAGTTTGTGTTTCTCTCTCAGCTGGAGCTGATCACGGCTCAGGCCATGAGAGCCGGCTTCACAGGCGGGATGGTCGTCGACTATCCCAACAGCAGCAAAGCTAAAAAGTAACTCTTTCTGCTGGATATTTTCATGATCACTGATCAGCAAACGTATGTTTAATTGTTACATGCTGGACGAGTATCATTATGAGTGACACTTCTATTTGTCATGATAAGATTTTTCCTGTGTTTGTTTGCTGGTGTGTCTGGTGTCTTACCCAAGGTATGTACAGCTTCGGTATACACACGCACACACACGCTCTCTCTCTCTCTCTCTCTCTCTCTCTCTCTCTCACACTCTCACTCTCACTCTCTCTCACACTCTCTCTCACGCGCACTCTCTTCTCTCACACACACTCACACACACACCCTCTTCTCTCACACACACACTCTCTTCTCTCACACACACACTCTCTTCTCTCACACACTCTCTCTCTCACACACACACACACACTCACACTATGTCTTCTCTCACACACACTGTCTTCTCTCACACACACTATGTCTTCTCTCACACACACTATCTCTTCTCTCACACACACTATCTCTTCTCTCACATACACACTCTCTCTCACACACACATACACACTCTCTCTCACACACACACACACACATACACTCTCTCTCACGCGCACTCACACACACACTCTCTCTCTCTCTCACACACACACATACACTCTCTCTCACGCGCACTCACACACACACTCTCTCTCTCTCTCTCTCACACACACACTCACACACACACGCTCTCTCTCTCTCTCTCTCTCTCTCTCACACACACACACTATCTCTCTCTCTCTCTCTCTCACACACACACACTCACACACACACGCTCTCTCTCTCTCTCTCTCTCACACACACACACTATCTCTCTCTCTCTCTCTCACACACACACACTATCTCTCTCTCTCTCTCTCACACACACACACTATCTCTCTCTCTCTCTCTCTCACACACACACACACTCACACACACACTCTCTCTCACGCACACACACACGCTCTCTCTCTCTCTCTCTCACACACACACACTGAATACATGTTCATGAAACGCTTGTTTCTGTTTTTCAGGGCTTAGATATTGAGTCGACTAACAGAGGCGTATCAAATCAGGCTCAGTTCACATCGCAGAGGTAAACACATGCTATCAATGTATTATTTTATTATGTTTTCATGTTGTCTATCTATAAACCTATTCATCTATAAATAAGGGGATGCATGCTACCTCTTTCATACTAGAATATGTCCTAAAGCTATCAGATACTGCACTATGAAGTATAAAGCCTTTCCCTTTAAAATGCAGATTTTAGATGCTAAATTGTGCCTGTGTCCAAATATAAATGTGCAAAAATGAATAAAAGTATAATACAGATTAAAAAAATAATTCCATGCATTAGCATGTGTCCTGTTTAATTAAATTGTTTTTGAGAAAAAATTACAATCAATAATTTGTACCATGATTTACCGAGCACATTAGTTTCAATATAAAATGTCGTTTCAGTACAGTACTAAAATTTGTTATAATAGTCATTTTATAATAAATTCAAAATCCATACCTGAAAACTAGAGGTATTGCGCTGCCATCTACTGGATGTAATTGTCCTTAGAAGGGTTTTTTGGCATCATCTCGACAAATTAATTTTTTTAATATTTTTTTTGCACAACTGTAAAGTTACAAATAATAAGCCGTAATTCTATTTTTTTTTTTTTTTTTTTTGGTAGGGGGTAGATGTCTGTCACCTTTCCCCCCATGATGAGTTTGCATCCCTGTCTTTGTAAAGGTCCCGTTTCAAAAATATGAAAGGAAAGTCTGTGAAGAAGAGTAAAGACTGGATCGTGGAAAAAAAGGAAAGACGGCGCCGGCAGGGGAAGTACGTTATAGCATTTTAATTTGAAATGTTTCACTGGATCGGCAACAAAAACTGGTGATCTGCTGCTTTCTCAGACATCGCTTCTTGTCTTGGCAGCTTGTTACTAGTAATCCTGATATCATTAAAAACTGAATTATCAATAATTCATATCCTGAGAATGAATAGAAGTCAAAACGGCTTGCTGTAGAGTTTCTGTTTATCTGTTAGTGATGGAGACAAGTCATAAAGAAGCTGGAAATAATCTCCAATGAAAGAATCCGACACTAATTGGGTTGATTTTTATAAAGTGGTCATTGTTTTAGCAGGTGTTGTACGTCTGATTTCCAGCTGTGGTGTGTGTTGTGTGTTTTCTCCTCTCAGGGATGTAAGGTCCGACACGAAGTACACGGGTCGTCACAGAAAACCTCGCTTTTGATCCCTCCGCTGCCTCATATGAGCGTCTCGCCGGCTCATTCAATATACTGGAGCCAGTTACAACTCCTGTCTCTGCATTGACCAATCAGAAGCTTTGAGGAAATATATAATGGAGAGATGGAAAACCCATATGGAGAGAGGAGAGAGAGCAAACAACGTCTTGTCTTATAAGATCAACATCATGTGTGAATTATGAGAAGCCTTAATAAACCAGATTTTATCTTCTCAGCTTTGACTCATTAATAAATCTGCATTTAAAGTATGTACTGCAGTGCAGCTTATAGTTCACTTACAAAGAGAGTGTGAATGCATGATATTTGGGTTGTTTATTTAATGTTTTTTTTGGTTTGTGCATTGATTTAATGTCACGTACAGTATAGAATGGTCAAATTAAGCACTGTTTTCATTAAGACGAGAAACATGACAAATCACACACTGTTTGTATGAAGCAGTGTACCAGATGACATAATAAATCATGTGTTTCCATCTGAGCTCTTTACTTAAAACATGCATTTATGTACTTCAATGTGCATGATACGTGCTCACTATTTGCTGTGCACAAGTACAGTATACTATGCAGTTTAAAACCAGTACGCAGACACGACAACCTACAAGACTATAACATGAAATACCGGTTTTAATATTTTTGAATAGCATTTTTTTTTTTTTACTTGGTGTGAACACAATGGCACAATATTGTAGCCTATGTATCACTTTTATTAATATGCAAGACAAATAAAATTATAAATCACAATAAAAGTAGGATTACATTAACTCATTATTATATCAGTCAATCCACTATAAAAGCACCCACCGGTCTTCTGTTCTGTATAAAGCACTTAATAATCTCCATCTGTGATTTCTGTAGAAGTACACCGAGATCTTCGCCATCATCTTCAGTGTTGCTCAATATTCATAATAATGTGAATAATATCCTCGTTTACTTGCCTGATGTTCAGTAAACCTCTTTGACTGAATCTGTCTCTTGTGTGCTGATAGACTGAGGACTGGGTTGCAGCAATTATGAACATTTTTAATGGAGACTTTGACAATAAAAAAATATTATTAAAACAAAACAAAATCATGCACAACAGTAGAAATCAGTGTTGCTAGATTTAGCAACTTTTCAGACTACCCTAGCAACTTTTTTTTTTTCAAAAAGCACCTAGCAACAAATTTGGCGATTTTTAAAAAGGAGTTGGCAACTTTTATAAAGTGACTCAAATGATAAAAAAGGCACATATTTTAATCTAAATTACACAAAAAATAGGAAACCATTGAACAGCTCGCCAGCTCAGAGAAAGAGCAGTACACACATTACATGTGCATTAAGTTGCTCGCTCCAATTGGTCAATAATAAATGCACAATTATGATACAGCATGTTATGAGTTTGTATATATAATTGTTGTTCAGTTAGGTACACTGTAAGAAAAAAATATGTGGAAACACTGAAAAGGTACTGGTTATTTTAATATCCATTAAGTTATAACCATGTAACCTTAAAACACAAAATGCAATGTGAAATTTAAAACACATGTGAAAAATAAATACGTATTGTTCCTTCAAATTAACGTTACAATTTGTACAGACTTTGTGTAGCACACTAACTAACTACCAATGCACTGCTTAAACCCATAATTGTTCAGAATATGCAGTTTTACTAGTTCATAAGAAAATGCATAAAACGTGTAACTGTTCGATAATTAAATGTCATATAAAGATGTGTTACTTAGGTTACTTTAACAAATTAAAATATTTTATGTTTATATTTTTATGAACAAATGACTTTTTAAAAATATATTTTGAGTAATCTTTCTGCGTATTCTACGTAAAGAACGTCTGGTTTGTGTAATGTAATGCAATGATGTCATCACGCATCCTGAAAATGAGTTGGCAACACTGGTAGAAATCTGAGATTGGTTGGTAGGATATAAATTGCTCCTTAATCTCTACAGCACAAGTCAAATGGCTTTGTTTACGTTCAGATCAAACGTATCTTCAGAAGGCCGAAGCCCTCTCTTCACTGCCCCATTAACATCAACGGTGTTAAAGTGGAGATGGTGCAGGGCTTCAAATATCTTGGAGTTCATATCGGTCACAATGCTACGTGGACCGTCAACACATCACTGATGGAGAAAAAAGGACTGCAAAGACTGTTGAAGAAAGCGCGACTCCCGCAACAGCTGCTGGTGAACTTCGATAGATCAGTCATTGAGTCAGTCATATTGCATTGCAGTGTGGTACTCTGGCTGCACCTCAGAAAATAAGAAGTCTCTCCAGCGGATCATTGAAACAGCGGAGAAGATTACCAGCTCCCCGTCTGGAGGACATTTACAGGGCATGTTGCATTCGGAAGGCCAAGAGACCCTTCTCATCCGGGTCATAACATGTTCACTCGTCTACCATCTGGGAAACGTTACAGAACATTGTATGCCCACACAACAAGACTTAAAATGAGCTTTTACCATATAGCAGTTGATTTATTGAACACCACACCTTCCATAGTGACCCCAGTCATTTCCTTATTATTGACTTTTAATGTAGTGATAATATTTCATTGTATAAGTCTATCTAGGTCAATATGTCATTATACTACCTCAGCACTTGCCACTTTTGCTTAATTGCACATAATGACTACGCTTATGCACATACACATAGTGTTTACATGAATGCACATTTGTCGTTATGTGCTATGTGTCCTTTGAGGAATGGTAGCACAATAGGAAAAAACATGTTGTATATTGTTTAAATGTATGTGTATATTATATTGTATTTATTGCATATTATGTATAACAGTGATGTCTTTGTTGTGTGGTGGGTGTGTGTGTATCGGGTGGGCACCTGGGGGGGGGGGGGGGGGCAATAAAGTACTTACTTACTGTGTACATATGTTGTTTACGTATGTGATACTCATCAAAATGGTGCTGTAGGGTGACGGAGACAAATTGCTGAATAAAGTCGTTATTTTTGTTTTCTTTGTGCACAAAAAGTATTCTCGTAGCTTCCTAAAATTAGGGTTGAACCACGGATGTCACATGGACTATTTTAACGATGTCCTTGCTATGTTTCTGGACCTTGATTGTGGTAATTACATTGCTGTCTATGGATAATCAGAGAGCCCTCAGAATTTGTTATATAAATATTAGGGCTGTCAATCGATTAAAATATTTAATCGTGATTAATCGCATGATTGTCATGAGTTAACTCGCGATTAATTGCAATTAAAGGTGTACGCACGCTGGGAAAAGCAAGACCTTGCGCTCACGCGGTTGTACCGGCGATTCTCAGAGACGAAATAAGCGCGTTTTTAAGGGAAAAAGACGCTAAAGGGTCTTCAATGTTTCTAGGTTGGCAAAAAGGTTCTGTGCATCTCCAGTTCTCCAACTACGGGTTGGGCCACGGGTCAAACAGAAAATACGCGCTGCATTAATCGCGCGTTAATAAAATTAGTGCTGTTAAAATTAATTTGCGTTAACGCGGTATTAGCTTTGCGTTAACTTTGACAGCACTATCTTAATTTGTGTTCTGAAGATGAATGAAGGTCTTACGGGTTTGGAACGACATGAGGGTGAGTAATTAATGACATATTTCATTTTTGGGTGACCTATCGCTTTAATAATAGACAGGTGTGTTGGAGCAGGGTTGAGATCCCTGCACTAGAGGCATGGCATCCTTGATATGTTTGTTCGGGACATTTGCCTAGCTGAACATCAATCTTCTCAGAATACCTTTGCTTGGTTTTACAATTAGTAAACCCCCTCTTTAGCACCACATGTGTTGTGCATTCAGGCTAGGCAGCTTTTGCATATGCGTAGGCCACTTTTGTGGTTTAGACTATGTTGTATAGCGCTAAAATCATGTTTGCATGCATAGTCGCGGACATGTGTAAATGTGACCTGCTGGGGGCCAAGTTTATAAAGTGTGTGTATGCTCAGATTTGATCTTTGAAGAGTGTGCGTACGCTTAAATCCACACTAGTGCTCATATGTGTCAAAAATGCTTTTGACGTCAGGATCTGAACAGACCTACGCAGATGTACTGCAGGTTTTTGGAAATGTAAGCTGTTCTTGCAGCTCGCTGTTCTTAATAAAAGATGATTGGTGAGCTTTTATATGTTAATGCATTAATTAGGAGTCGTTTACAAGGCAGAGAGCCGAAAGTATTCAGTTGCACGCAAGTGCAAGATCATTTGCGATTCATAGATTTCACATCTGAAAGAGACGTAAGATCAAATTTAGCATGTTTTCTGTGCAATATTTTACAAATGAAGCCCTGGATGTTGATGCTATGTGGAGAAGCAGCTGATCGAATGTGCTTCAGAATAATAAACATGAGTATGCTATTCTTATTTGCTCGCCACTGAGGCTGACATTGGAGTCGCTACTTTGATGCCATTGTGATAACACCAGCGTGGCTGTCGTCATTATTTATTGATTGATTTTATTATTTGCCACTGTTGTGTTGCACCAACAATGCTGCCATTTTCATTTCATATGCATGCCCAAAGCAATGCTTGTTTTATGTGTGTTCTCGCCAGACTCTTTGCTCTAGTGGTTTCCAACAGGTCTGCTCGAGTGTTCACATGGGTGTTTGGTTTATCCTATGGTTGACCATCTTTGACACGTTGCTTTTCTGGTTTATATTGCAACTCCTCCCTCACTTATTAGTCAGGTGGTTGCTGTAACACAGCAGGATTTTATACGATCCCCATAGCATCAGCTTCTAGTGGGAAGATTTACAGATTTGCATCGGTGCATCAGCATAAAAGTTAACAATACGATGCATCGATTTAAAAAAAGTGTGCATTGGATACAAGTTGGCATTTGTATCGTGATGCATCATTTCTAACATATTTGCATCAGTAAAAACTATTTATTTATATATAGTTATTAGTATATATGTTTAACCCCCCCGAGTCCGCACCATCACACCGAGCGTGTCTCGAACCCGGGATGCCGACGCGGGAGGCGGGCGCTCTACCAAGGAGGCTAAAGGCTACAACCTCTAGCGTCAGTCGCTAGAGCGCCTCTTTTTGAGGTCAGGGGAGTGAGGTTTACATACAGCCCTTACTGGCATACATCCGTTACACTCACCCCCCTAAACCTCACTCCCATCCGGGTCACGGCACCAATGTAACCCCCCCGAGTCCGCACCATCACACCGAGCGGGTCTCGAACCTGGGATGCCGGCGCGGGAGGCGGGCGCTCTACCAAGGAGGCTAAAGGCTACAACCTCTAGCGTCAGTCGCTAGAGCGCCTCTTTTTGAGGTCAGGGGAGTGAGGTTTACATACAGCCCTTACTGGCATACATCCGTTACACTCACCCCCCTAAACCTCACTCCCATCCGGGTCACGGCACCAATGTAACCCCCCCGAGTCCGCACCATCACACCGAGCGGGTCTCGAACCCGGGATGCCGGTGCGGGAGGTGGGCGCTCTACCAAGGAGGCTAAAGGCTACAACCTCTAGCCTCAGTCGCTAGAGCGCCTCTTTTTGAGGTGAGGGGAGTGAGGTTTTACACACCCTTACCTGGCATACATCCGTTACATATGCAATACATTTTTTATTTAAAAAGTGACCAATAATTTGTGACCAACAAACGATACGTTACCTTGTTCAAGTCTCCAGAGTCTTACAGAAGCAGCTGCTTTTTCAGTCGAACGATGAATTGAGACAATGACGGTCCAGTGGCATGTTATATAGCAGGTGGCTCCACCCACCGCACAAGCGCTTGATTGTCATTGGCAGTAGTCGAATTGTAAAAGAATTTCAGGGGGGATGGTGTGGTCTGTGGGGCGTGGGGGTGGAGGTGGAGGTAATTTTACACAATGATTACAAAATTGGTCTCATTTTTAAAAAGGGTTCTATTTAAGGAAAAATTAGCCTTATTAAATTAGCTATTATTTATACTTTTTTTTCCTTCTGGGGCCTGAAATAGAGGATTTTTGGAATTTATTTAAATTCTATTCAAGGAAAAATCATACCTTCTGTTGTCTTAAAAAACATAAAAATTTGCGATTTAACCATTTTGCGCGAAAAATTGCGAAATTGCTTCTTGTGCGCTGCTTGTTACAGTACCACGTTTTGATTAGCCAATCGATATTGTTTAGTTCGTAAATTATCATAAGTAGAGAATTTTTAATCTCTGCAACATTAAAGTGGGATGACAACCTAAGAGGCATTATCAAAAAATCTCATCAAAGGCTTTTTTTCTTCAGACAGCTTAAAAAGTTTGGCATATCTAAAGTTGGTATGTTCAATTTTTATAGAGCTGTTATTGAAAGCGTGCTGACTTTTTCACTTATAGTGTGGTTTGGTAGCTCCACAGCTCAGCAGAGAAGTCAGATTAATAATATAACTCGGGTTGCTTCGAAAATGATTGGTTATGATCTTCCCACTATTGATGAGATTTATGTCTCACGTTTGCAGAAAAAAGCCTTAAAAATCCTGAAAGATCGTTTACATCCAGCCAGACACCTCTTTACGCCTCTTCCTTCAGGCAGACGCCTTTAGAGCAATTCAAACTAAGTCCACACGGTTTCTGAACAGCACTTATTGTAGGATTGTTCACGCTCTTAATTCCTCTGGTGTCTATGCATCTGTATTTCACTCCTTATAATTGATGGGACATATATAGCCGTGTATGTATTTATGTTTATGTTTGTATTTTAATGTTTGTTATTATTGTTGATGAGCTCACCAAAGCAAATTCCAAACAACTAAGGTGTTTGGCAATAAATAAATAAATAATAAATAATTTTTACATTTCATGTGCATGATAAGTTTTACATAATACACAGAATTAATAATATAAAGGTGATGGTAAGGGTGGTTTTACAGAGGGGATGCTTTTTGTCATTTCTTTCCACCAGGGGGATGCCGTCCCCCCGCATCCCCCCTCAATTCGAGCCCTGGTCATTGGTCTGTAAGGTTTAAGGCATGATGCAATAGGGCAGTGGTCAGCAATAGGCGGCCCGCGGGCCCGCATCCAGATTATTTTCATAGCGGCTGGTTCTGAAATAAATCTGTCATGACAGCAACAGTTACTCACAATAAGAGTATGTGAGTGGAGCGGTGTGATTTTGACTGGAGCGAAGAGCGTCTTTTTAAAAAGTCGGAGCGTCGTGGTTTTCACTCGCTCCACCACTGCTCCACCCCGAGTACAATTCATGCCAACAGCCCGTAACATAACTGAATATTTAGCAAGAATTCACATATTTAGCTCGCTTGATAGAGAAGCATCACTCAAATCAGAACGAATGTGAAGGCTATGATGACTGTAGTGGACATGAGCAGTAAGTTATAATAGTCCTCAAGGAATTAATTTGTTCCTTCTACATACTGAATAATTTCAGCTGAAAGCATGATTTTTTAAACAAGTACTATAACACTTATTCACACGCAATCACTCTCTCAATAATGCATTCAAACAAATGTAGCCTATCTTACAGCGCTACTTCATCTGTATCCGATTTCAAATGAGCAGAAATCTGTAAGAAATGTATCGATCAGTAGATAAAATAACTGACGAAAACATACCGTTATTTTCATGACAAACACAGTTATACCCTTTAATGTTGACAACCATAGCTTGTCATGTGGTAATAAAAAAGTTTGAACACTAGTGTTCCAATAAGCCACGTTGAAACTCTCCTGTTATTTTATTTTTTAATATATACTAAACAAAATTATAAACGCAACACTTTTTGTTTCTGCCCCCATTTTTCATGAGCTGAACTTAAAGATATTTTTCTATGTACACAAAAGGCCTATTTCTCTCAAATATTGTTCACAAATCTGTGTAAATCTGTGTTAGTGAACGAGATAATCCATCCACCTCACAGGTGTGTCATATCAAGATGCTGATTAGACAGCATGATTATTGCACAGGTGTGTCTTAGGCTGAACACAATTAAAGGCCACTCCGTGCACTGTAAAAGTCTGTCACAGGCAATTCTAGTTGAAAAGAGGTTTGCCCACAGTGTCAGCTACTGATGCCATGTCTTGTTCCCCTCCTCTCAAGGAAGGACCCAAAGCGTTATTATTAGTGGTGGGCATAGATTAATTTTTTTAATCTAGATTAATCTTGGAATTAATCTAGATTAAAATGGCTCATTTGAATTCTGCCGAAGGCATTCAGAATATGTGTGCTACCCAAATAATGACTAAAAGTAAGTCTTTGAGAACGGGTTTCTCAAGCCAGGTGGCGCATTAGACCAGGGGCTCATCTCCTGTTTCCAAAATGCATCACAAACTTTAATCTCTTCCCGTCCCAATCCCACGAAAAAACTGGAGGAAAATCCCGTTCCACTCCCGGAAGAATGACTCCCATTCCCTCCCACTCCCGTGTTGTTATTTTTTTTTTTCGATAACTGTCAATTACAGTAAAAATATAGTACAGATCACAGCGTGCCCACCTTATTAGTTGAATAAAAACCCAAAATGTCGTTTTTTGTTATTATATTGAACTGAAAGCCATCTTATGCACGGTGTTGCACAGATTAAATTTCATGTAAATCATCCATGCTAACACACACGTCTTCTATTTTTATTTTTTAGACATTTCACTCTCTATAGATATATTTTTCAAAGACGAAGTTTCTCGCTCAAGTTCACATGAGACCTAAAGCGCATCCTGTTTGCTTAAAAGCGCAACGTTTCGTTGTTATTCTGAGTGCACACAAATAAACGTAGAGTCTTTACAGATTCGAAAGATGTATTAGGCTACTTTTATCTGTATGACCAAGAATGATGGAGATTTTAAGAGCAAGTGAGCGCACCGGAGCCTGTCCTGCAGCAAACGCGCTTCCACACAAACACTTCAATAGCGCACATTTCTCTAGGTTAACATCATATTGAGCGGCCATGTAAAGTTGCTACTACATACATCTTTCAGATGAAAAGCCATATTTGAGGTTGATGAATGATAGGTGAGCGTTTGGATGTCCTGCCCGATTGTATTACCACACAGACCAGCCGTTAACAATCTGTCCATCACGGACTGCGAGCCTCTAGTTCGAAGACTCGTTCTCGCCCCCTACAGTGCAATTCGGCTAGGTATACATCCGCGCTAAAATATCAGGGTGAAAGTCATCATAGCTTGCGTAGTATAGACCCAGCTCCCAACCCAACTTTGAGAATAGATTAACGGCGATATTTTTTTTATCGCCCGATAAGAGTCTCACGTTAACGCCGATAACGGCCCACCACTAGTTATTATACGTTTAAATTGCATTAATACAATTGGGAACTAAAATATTCAAAGATTTAATAATACAAGGAAAGGCAACTGAATCAAACACTTTTAAAAATCGATAAAAAAACTGTCATCAGAGAACATATCTGATAATAAAAAACGATTACAAATCATGACTATTATTAATCGTTACTTAAGAGGCTTATAGGTAACCAGTATTCAAATGGAGAAAACTGTCTTTATGAGGTAGAGGGTGGGGCTGAGCCGGTGCCAGGGCACCTCCATCAGGGGGGCAATTGAATTTCTGGGGGGGGGGGGGGTTCGGGTGAGAAGCGTGCCATCTGTGATCGCGTGCAGTTGTTGACGCTCGCTAAAGCATGCAATTGCTTTCTCATGTGCGCTGTTTTATCGGTTAGTTGTTTACCTTATTAGTTTCTAACGTTTTTAATGAATTAGCTCCACACCTTTTTCAGTTCTTCTGTAAAATTTAGGCCCGGTGTTTTGCCCTGTTTCATCAGTTCCGGTATTATTGTTGCTTGTGTTGGTTTCCTGTGATTTTCCTGCCTGTGGATCTGTTAATCAAGGACATTAATTGCTTTTCTACTCCTGCATCGTGTGCTTTATGCAGCCTGCATCTGACAGAATACCGGAACTCCAAATAGGAAAATTGTGGTGCTTTTCCTTTTTTTTTATTTTTTTATTCCTCTCCCCTCCTGGATGGATTTACCAGCCGTCCGGCTCCTTGGGCCACACTAGGGACTTGTTAGATCTGGCATGCCTCACTCATTTCCCTGACCACTCACTTTGTGTCTTTTACTACACCAGCCTGAGTGAGTGGTGTTAGGCACGCCTGCCAGTGAACGATCCAAAAGAGGATTTTGCCGCATTTGTGAAATGAGTGCTGGTGAGTTGTGGATTACAATTCACCGTCTGCCCCGTCAAGGACCTCACCAGCCCCACTCCAGTCCCAGAAACCAGCCAGCCGTCATTACTGAGTAATCGCCTGAGCCCACCGCAGACAGCACCGTGTGAAACCACCACTGAGCCATTCATCGCCCCAGAGCCTGAGCCCCAAAACACGTCTGACCAGGTGCGTGAGCCAGCAGCTTGCTCGTGGAGATCTAGGACACTCCCGCCGCTGAGGGTGAACTGCAACTGGCCTCTGGGATTTATTTTGAGGAACCTTTGGACGTTTTTCAAGAGGATTTGATTGACTGGTTTGGAGAGGTTTTTCCCAGTTACCCTGAACATCCATTCTATGTTTCCTGAGTCCAGCTCTCCTGTATCTCCTGAGCGCCCGATGACTCTTAAGCTCACACCCATTCTCCCTCTCTTGCCTCCTCTTATGCCAGCCAGTTCCTCAGCCTTGTCTCCGCTGGTGCCTGTCAGTCCATCAGCTCACCCTAAGTCTGCACCATCTGGGCGCTCTGATCTGCCTCGGGACGTCAAGTCTCCAGCTCTGCCTTGGTGTGAGGATGTCTTGTCTCTGCCTCCAGTCTCCGAGTCCTGGACTCCACCTCGGTCCTTCGACCCATTGGCTCCGTCTTGGTTCCTAGCTCCCTCTAGCTCCACCGTGCTCCACTGTCCCTTTGGATCCACCTTGGTCAGTCGTCGTCCATCGATCGCTACGGGACTCCACTCCTCTGGCTTTGCCTAGTTACTCCGTCCTTCTGGCTCTATCCGGCTCCGACACTAATATGTGACCCTGGAGCACAAAAGCAGTCTTAAGTCGCTGGGGTATATTTGTAGCCATAGCCAACAATACATTGTATGGGTCAAAATTATCCATTTTTCTTTTATGCCAACAATCATTAGGATATAAAGTAAATATCATGTTCCATGAAGATATTTTGTAAATTTGTTACCGTAAATATATAAAAACTTAATTTTTGATTAGTAATATGCATTGCTAAGAACTTAATTTGAACAACTTTAAAGATGATTTTCTCAATATTTTGATTTTTTTGCATCCCTCAGATTCCAGATTTACAAATATTGTCCGATCATAACAAACCATACATCAATGGAAATATTATTTATTCAGCTTCAGATGATGTATAAATCTCAATTTTGAAAAATTGACGCTTAAGACGATTTATCTTCAGAGCTGGTTGATTACTTACAAATTGTTAACTCGAAATTACATGACCAAAATTGTAGTTAATAACGTAATCCATTACATTACACATTCTAGGTAATATAATCAGACTACTTTTAGATTACTTTTGACTTATCTCGTTCATCGCATTGATTTAAATAGTATAATCTGGTACCATATAGATATAAAATAAGAGTAATAAAGTATATTCCATTTGTTGTTATCAACAACACGAAGTGCATTAAACATATTATGTCAAGGTTTCCCAAACTGGGTTTATGCAGGGATTTATACGCTTATTGAAAAGCTATTTTTTGTATCATAAAAATGTTACAATAAAACAAATTAAAAAAAACACTTACTGAAAAAGTGAAAACAATATTTTGTTTATCTGCATGTCATGAAAACATGAACGTCACAGAAGCATGAACATACAAATGTGATATTTCATTGTTAAAATATTTATTTTACAATCTCAGGGGTACTTCAAATACAAATATATTAGATGATCAGACAAAACAAAAGTGCATTTGAATTTGTTTGAAAGACAAACGCCTTCCAAATTAATGCATGGTAAAATAACCGACTGAGTGATAATTAAAATACAATTAGTGTGTTCATTAGTTGATACAATGTTGAAACTCTTATACTCTGATGATTTTTGTTTAGTTTTTTCCTTTGTATTACTGTTTGATGCTTTCCCCACATTTTTGGGTAATGGTTACACTACCCAGATTACATTTAATCAGCTGTGTATATTGATTAGTGCTCCGTTTATTGAACCTGGTGATGCAATAATTTGACTTTGTTATGATGCGCCTCGGGATCACTTGATACACACTGGCAGGCGTGCTGAAGCAGGTTGGGAATAAACGTTGGAGGATCACCGGAAGCAGGGTTGAGGATCTCTATGCTCGTGCACTATGTAGTGTGGAGTGAGGTGAGCAGGCGTCGCGCGCTGCAGGGGTTAACGAGCGCGTGCGTCACAGACCGAGCGGATCCAACTTTCAGCATTGATCAGCGAGCGACTGACCGAATGAAACATGAAGGACCGCACACAAGAGCTCAAGCATGTAAGTAATCAGTCAGGACAAACTTTATATTGATGCACTTGGAAGGACAGATAATAATCATTATACTGTCACTCTAATCGACTGCGATGATAGTTGTATTTAATGTGCAAAGTTGGCACGGAAACGAGTTGTTTTCATTGTTGTATTAATTTTGGACATGCTATAATTTCCTTAATTTGAGTTGGATAGATTGGAAGAGGCTCGTGCACACAATTAATGAGGTTGCCTGCTCGTGAGATGTGAGACTGAAATTAATAATGTTAAAGGGTTTTGTGCATATACAGCAAACCATTGCGTCAAATACAACTGATTTATCATCATAAAGTTCACTGAACAGATGTAATCGACTTGGGTCTTATATTATATGATGCTTTGACTGTGATTTTCTACATGGAGTGATTTGAGTTGAGCACATAATCATTAACTATCCTCACTATCACTGAACAAACAGAGGACATGAGAGTGATTCTGTCCTGCTGTGTGTCATGTATTGACATGGCTTTAGCTTTTAGTTCACCAGCATCGACCCACTGCACTGTTAGTATCCAGGTGTTTGTGACACAGGTGTCCAGTGTGTGACACTATGACCCAGGCATGATGAAAGTGAGTTGAACTGGCTGCTGAGGGGTAAAACTGACCCTCTGTAGTCTGTGATGCTACAGTGTGTTGACAAGTGAAATGAAAAAGCATTATTGTCGAGCACCTGCACATGAGGTCCGAGCAAGCTCAGCCTCCGGCTCTCTCTCGTGAAGCCAACACGGACTAAAACTGTAATTCATCGACTGGCCGCTGGAGGCTCCATAGACTCCTCGTGTTAAAATGGCCAACTTTACAGCAGAAAAAAAACCTGTTTACAGCCTGGTGCAAAAAATTATTTTGATCTATATAGCTAATTGACTCATGACAACTGTAAGGAGGGTTTTTTTAATTACTCATCCGTTTAAATTATATTAAACCTTTAAAGTTCTGCATAATTAAGGGCGTGGCCACTTGAGTGACAGGTGGATTGCCGGTGCCGTCACCACTGTTGCGCTTGGGGGGCGTGGTTTCAGCAACCAGCTCCTCCCACATCCCGCTTTTTTATTTTTTATTTTTATTAAATGACAGTCATATTACAGCCAATGAACATAACAGCAGTCATTCCAACATATTGTATAGAAAAATATTAAACCGACTACAATATGTAAAATATGAGAACATACATAAAGAAATAAAATAATTAAAATCAATAATTAAAAAAGAAAAAGGTATGAGACAATTATACAAATAGCGCAAAAGATTCACATATAGACCTAGTGCGTTTTGCCTTACTATTTTTCAACCCAAGTAGTAACTCTATATAATGTTTCAAATCTATCTGAAATAACTTATCCCGCCTTTTTGCCCACTTTCGATTATCCGAGAGTGACGCGAATCCAAGATGGCGACGGCTGGCTCCGCCCACTTTGAGCTTCAAAAAATGCTCTTCAGAAACCTACGGGTGACGTCACGGACACTACGTCCATGTTTTTTACAGTCTATGGGTCCGACGCTAAAGTGCCCTTGTCTGTGATTTCTGCCGAGGCTAGAGGTGTGCGATATGAAGATTTTTGATCGTGGATGATAAAATGTCTGTACATACTGTACAGCGCCACATACATTCACATCAGTGTTAACTCAGCAGTAGAGTTAACTTACTCTCACTGGACAATACACTTATTCACAATCACAAAAGTACATGATCTGCTTTAAAGCTTATCTTTAAGTTAAGTTATGTTTTAAGCTAATACTGTCAAAACACATATAGTTGGTTATGTCTAAAATGAAAGTTAACACCTGAGAGAAACAGAAGCGTGCATGTATATTAGATGCGTGCAGCTCTTAAAGGGACAGTACTAAACATGCAGCCATCATTAAAGACATAAAAAAAATGTATTTCTGTCATTATTTACTCACTCACATGTTGTCCCAAACCTGTATTAATTTCTTCCTTGTGCTGAACAGAAAATAAGATATTTTGAAGAATCTGGATAAGTTGCTGGTCCACATTGACCTTAACAGTAGTGGGGGGGGGGGGGGGAATATACAGTATATGTACAGTAAGTCACTGTTGACCAGCAACTGTTTAGTTTTCCACCTTCTTCAAAATAGCGTTTATGAAACTCATTCAGGTTTAAAACTACTTTTAAATGAGTAAATGAAGGTATACAAATAAAATTAAAATACTTTTTGGGTGAATTATTCCTTTAATCTTAATAAAACACCAAACACAAAGAGAAAAATCCCTCTCTAGTCTTGACTTAAACATTTTAATACAGCTGCTTTAATAGGAATAAATCTATATAGTGTTTTATTTTTATATTTGTTCATTTAGTTTCTTGAATGCTCTGCTAAATATACACCTATTATAGCCTACCTGAAAATAAAACACTGTTTTATTTGTATATTATGTGTATTTGTCATGTGTATATTTGCTCTATTTTTTTAATAACAAAGATAAAATAAATGACAACGATTTTTATCTTCACCCACTTTGGCCTAAATATCCGCCATACTTTTATATATTCTGCTTTGTAAAGCTTTGTGTTTATAAGAGGGAAACTAGTTTGGCTGTAATGCTCAAACAACTTGCAAAATAGAAAAACCAACATGGCAAAGAATCGTGATTAAAATCGTGAAATTTCTGATATTTTTGCCATATCGCCCACCCCTAGCCTAGGGGGACCAAACCCATGCATTGTGCCCTCGTAACGCCGGTTCGCCCCTCCGGAGGCCTGTGCACGCCACTGGACAGTTTAGTGACTTTTCATCAAGGGGCAACACATGCCAAGTATAAGTATTTACTGGGACATTTTTTACCTTTTAATAGGGCAACTTTCTTAACGTCCCAGGTGTAATTAAAGTGCTCTATTTTCTATTTACTTGAACCCATCTTTCATACACTAGTTGTCACGAATCCGGTCTTTGGCCTTCCGCCCGATAGCCACCAGAGGTCACCCTTCCATCGCATTAACTCTTGCACTACACTACTGTTGCACGTCACCCACGGACTACAATTCCCATCATCCACTGCACTGACAACACACACACAGACCAGATTACACACACACTAAAGTAACTTCTTGTTTATTGGTGGGCTTTAACAAAAACCCACCAATCTCAACAAATTATAAAGTGGTGACATGCCAATCAACTAATCAACTCAAAACACCTGCAAAGGTTTCATGAGCCTTCAAAATGGTCTCTCAGTTTGTTTCTCTCAGAGAGTGAATTGGTGGGTTTTTGTTAAATGTGAGCCAAAATCATGACAATTAAAAGAACCAAAGACTTAAACTACTTCAGTCTGTGTGCATTGAATTTATTTAATACACGAGTTTCACAATTTGAGTTGAATTACTGAAATAAATGAACTTTTCCACAACATTCTAATTAATTGAGATGCACCTGTAAATGACAACAATTCAGAGAAGCAAATATTTGGCCCCATGTCTTGAATTTCGGGGTCATTCTAAATACAGTGTACTAGGTTACATTTGTGAAAGTGTGCTTTTAAGGCATTCTTGTTTGTTTTTGCAAAGTGAGTGACACTTGATAATGTCATATTCCACATCTTTGAAAACAACGATATTATCATAGACTTTATATCACCATAATGAGACCCACGATGTGAAGATGGGTTCCCTATCTGTCGGTCACTACATAGGGGAAGAGATTTACTTGGAAGCCCCGATCATCTCTGACTTAAGAGAAAATGCCAATGAAATTGGCTAGTGGATTTTGCATACCTGAGCCACTCCCCGTGCATATAAAAGGGCGACAGGTGCGTCCACTCATTAGATTTTTGCTTCGGAGCCGAGTGGATGAGAAGAGTGCTAATCTCCACAAAGCGGCGCGGCGCGAACATTGCTTTGGATGGCGCAGTCGTGGCCTAATGGATAGAGCGTTGGCCTTGAAACCCAAGGTTGTGGGTTCGAATCCCGGCTCCGGCAGGAAGTGTCCACGACTGAGGTGAGACCCTTGAGCAAGGCACTGAACCCCAACTGCTCCCCGGGCGCCGCAATGTCGGCTGCCCACTGCTCCACTTGGATGGGTTAAATGCAGAGAACACATTTCACTCCTCATTATACTCTGTATAATTGTGTATGTGACAAATAAAGCTCATCTGAGCTTAATTTGTAAAATGTATATCTTAGTGAGATTTATTACTAGGTTCTATTCGATTCTATTCTATTGATGCTGGACCATTGAGTAGTCCTTATTGTCGAACCCTGGTTGCACTTATCTGGACTACCATAAAATTTCTTTTAAAGTGACATTTTAAAGGATGGAGCGAGATTACTGGAATCAGTGGATAGAGACTGCATGTATTGCAGTAGGCTCGTTAGTTTCACTGTGCGATTATAGCTGTTAGATCACACCTCCACGCCAGAAATATCAGATCCAGCCCCGGACACCAGAGCATGTCAGAAAATCTCCATTTTGTCTGGTAAGACAAGTCAGTAAGTTACTAGTCAGTAAAGTTGTCTAATAGCCAAAACCTATTAAAAGCAAGTCTTGTCTGGTACCCAAAACTGCATTAACAGTCTTCTATCAGCCACAAAGTTGACTGAGAAAAGCAGCGAAGAGCAGAAGCCTGAGATGATAAAAAAGGAGCTTATTGATTAACTTTAGTTGTGTGTGTTTCAATGATTCGACTTTGTCTGACCAGCACAAATCCAACGTGTTATTATACGAAAAAAGTAGCAATGGAAAATTACTGCTTTACAATATCATCCCGTGACATTAAAAACTTTGAAATGAAGATATTCTCGTATCTCTTACTCATGAAGACAAATAGCCCTTGAAGCCACGCATAAGAAGACTAAATAACAATGCAAAACTAATATAATATAAAAGAAATAAAGAAACACAACATAACTGCATGGTTGCTCTCTTGAAGCAAAACACACAGTTTGCATGTTAGGATCCTTAGATCCTTCAGAGCGGTTTCTTGCAGTGGTAGTTTTATTTTAGGCAGTTTTACAAATAATAGTGACTCACAAACAACTCAATTAACATGCCAGCAATGACACTAATGACATTAAACTGAAGTTTATGTTAAGTTAATTCAATTATGTGCTGACTGACTGATATTTATATTGCTGTTTTAGGAAGATACTCACAGAACTTAACAAATGTAAGTGTACAACTTGCTGTCTACATTCTCCTGGATAGCCTTGAAAATGATGTCGACATTTTCGGGCAGGTTTAGCATGGTATGGGTCCTACCTATCCAGTTGCTATCAGTTTCTTTGTGTTACTGACCGACCAAACACAAGTTAAGCATGGAGTGCCACAGGGCTCGATATTAGGTCATCTGCGTTTCTCATCATATAGTCTTCCTTATTGTGGTCCCATGAATGCCAGTTAAGTCTTGCATGTATTACACAATGCAGGATTGTTAGTTTTATAATTTTGTAAAACCTTTGCACACTTTACTGTATCATCTCTATAATGACTTTATATCATGTCCTTCTTCCCGGCTCTATACATGGCTCTGGCACTCATATGGTCAAAATGTTTCATTGCCAGATCAAAAGACTATTTGCTAACTAAAATATCAGTGGACAATTTTTTGTTGTCGACATTGAGTGATTCGGCCCTAATGATTGTATGGGCACTAACAAATATCTTTAATACACTTTACTTGAAGTCAAGTTGGATAAATGCGCTTTCTTGCTAAATAAATACATTTGAAATCACATTACAACTCTTCATGCAATTATTACAATGACAAGTTAATTTCTTTAATGATAATGAATCACCTAAAAACGATTGTATTTCTGTTCATCAGGGAAAAGACGCAGAAGAGGTGGACGAGGTGGCTGTCAGCATTGAAAATGGTTTCATGGAGGAGTTCTTTGAGCAGGTTTGGTTATTAACATTGCTTTTTCACTAACGAAACCTCCTCTGGGATTGTTAATCAGCCACACACAGAAAGATACTGCTGCATAATGCTCTATAATGACAGAAGATGAACACGTCATGTTCATAAAACAGATTCACAGAAGGACTTAAACTTGCAGTCGCGGTACATACGCAAAAATACACAATACATACTGTATATAAATCAGTATTCGACATATGCACAGGCAAATAAATGCCTGCTGATCAGATTTGTGTTTGAAATAGGAAAACATATTGATAAATAAAACATTTTGTAAAACTCTCAGTATTGTTGTGACTCATAATCCATTTATTTGTGAATCAACTATCCGTGTGTGAATTTATTTAAAAATGTGGTAACACTTTATAATAACGGCACACTATGAATCATTAGTTAAGCATTAGTAAATAGTCAGTTCATCATTTATAAAGCATTGTTCCGACATTAATAATCATTAGTAAGCAGTTTATAAATACAGCTATAAATGCCTTGTTCTCGTTCTATGTTTAATAATTGTATTTTCATACTTTATTACTGATCAATTTATCATTTGCAAATTATTAAGTTATTTACAAAACAGTAATTTAGGAGTTGTCAGTGGTTCATTAGATAATTTAGGAAGCGTAAGTAAATGATTATTAAACTATTTAAATGTATATTTATAATGCTTATTATTTATACCCATGATAATAGTTGCTCCGTGTGTTAATAAAGGCTTTATTAAGACATATTCCTGCTGTAATTCATGATTAAGTCAGGTAGTTATAAAACATTTAGCAGTTGCCAGCCATATATTTGTGTGAGCTCATGTAAAGTGAGGAATATTAATATCTTATAAAGCATATTTAAAGGCTAATCTATCTCCAAAACAGAAAAGTTAAACAAACACAACACAGAGGGATAAAGATGTAAAATATTAAACTGTACAACTGTACACTTGATTGAAAAAATGACAAATATACCTCTGCAATTTTATTTAAATAATACAAAAAATGTAAGCATACAGTTAATTTTTTTTTGCATCTTGAAATCAATATTTCTGTGTTCTGTATCCCTTTGTGTTGTGTTTGTTTATTTTTTATATTAGGAAGATAACTGAGCCTTTAAATCTCATTTGTAATCGATATGCCTTATAAATAAAGAAGGCATGTATAGCTGTATTATAAACTGCTTACTAATGACTATTAATATTGGAACAATGCTTTATAAATGATGAACTGACTATTTAATAATGCTTAACTAATGATTAATTGCGTGCCGTTATTATAAAGTGTTACCGTGAGTCAGATCTATCCCTACAGAGATGTGTGAATGAACAACATGTATTTGATCCATTCTGATCTTCCTCTTCTCTCTCAGGTAGAGGAGATTCGAGGGTTCGTTGACTCTCTGGCACAGAAAGTAGAAGAAGTGAAAATAAACCACAGCGCCATCCTTGCCTCTCCAAACCCAGACGAGAGTAAGACTCTGCGACACATAAATCCTTCATAAACTCACAAAGGCAAATTAAAAAGATCATAGTCTGTCGATCAGCTTTACCATCATATCAATCATTTGTGTGTCAATAAGAACAGAAGTTCCTGTGGCTCAGTGGTAGAGCATTGCGTCAGCAGCGCAAAAGGTTGTGGGTTCGATTCCCAGGGAACACATGTACTGACAAAAAAAAAATGTATAACCTGAATGCAATTGTAAGTCGCTTTGGATAAAAGCGTCTGCTAAATGTAACTTAAGTGAACATTTAACTAGATTCCGGGCATAACAATAGGTCTTATCTACGTGTTTAGTATATTTTTAATGGCGAGAGTATATTACTGCATTAGTTGCATTCATTTTATTGTCATTCACTGGCCTATTTCATATTGTGATATATTTGCAAGACAGCTGCATTTAAATCAACATAAAAATCAAAACCGACCAAAATGTAAGATTAACATTCTTAATGCAAAATCCCTTTCTGATTGGCTGCGTTCACACAGCTACAGAATATCTTTGTCAGTCCTGGTTCAGATGTTCAATTCTGTAGCGGGGCGAATGAGACGTGAGACACTCGGATCCATGTGCAAGCTTTATTAAGCAGGGACGTGGTCAAAACACCAGCAAACAGGTATGGCATGGGCTAGACACAGAGTAATACTAGGGCATGCATGGGTCCTCGATCGACGAACAATATCCAGAGGGCTTGAGAAGAGGGGTAACCTGAGCAATAATCCAAATGAGGTATACACAGTCCGAAACGGTGAGACAAGGGTAAATCCACGATACAGGGGGAGGAAACAGAAATGAGACTATGAACACAATAAACTAAACTCATACTTAGAGAACACACTTAATGGCTCGGTAAGGCAGCTAACACTTGGTGAGTGCTATATGCAGAACACTACTCGGCGATCTGTGAAAGGAAATTAATGTCTTTTGTATGGTGTGTGTAATGGCTCTCAGGTGAGCGTGTGATTGGGGACAGCTGTGTGATCAGTGCAATGGCTTATGGGAAATGCAGTCCAGTATGAAGCAACAGTCTGTGTGGTGCAAGAGTCAATAAGATGGAAGGGCAACCTCTGATGGCGAGTGGACAGAAGCCCATGAACCGACAAATACACTTCTGTTTACACTTGGTTCACTTATTAAAAAAGAGTGACTACTTCATCCAAAAACCAAAGTGGCTCCATAAACCCTTTTACAAGCCATTTTACTATTTAGGTTAATCCTAAGGTTAGTGTTGTTACATCCAAACCACCATGGGTGTTTATTGCTAACCCTTACCCAAAATCATATATGACTGCTGTCTGGTTACACTTCATATATTTCTTATTTCATTATTGTTCCTGTAGCTTATGGGTTTGATTCTGAGAGAATGAACGGAGCTAATAAAATGCATACCTTGAATGCTGTGTAAGCTGCTTTGGATAGAAGCCAAGCAAAGTACAATATGTTTCAGTCGGCTTGTGATCTCTATCTCTCATGTATCTGTATAAAGCACAAACACACTCTGCTCATGTGGATTGCAATGTCAGTCTTCACCGCTCTGACCATGTTTGGCATCATGAGTTATAACATATTATATTGGATGATGTCTATAGCCACAACTGCACCAAAACATTGACTGGACTCTGATGGAGTGAGTCACGAAAGAGAAGCAGATGTAAGACATCACACTGAGCTCTTGTCTGGTTGGGTTGTGTTACAGCCTGATGATGACTGACTAAAAGCCAGTGTTCAGGTCTCTCTTCTTTAATTTACTCACAGTAAATGTGCTCTGTACTGACACCGGATGTAGTAATGGATTGATAGATCTTGTGGGTAGTGGTGCATCAGATGCTAAAACAGTTCCTTAGTTTGAGAAAAAGACTGATGTGAGCTTGGAGTCACGTCTCTCAATACAAAGCCAATGACGGTCACAGCCCAGCAGATTGGCTATTTTAGGTGCAAAAAGGTTTTGGTGCTAATTTTGAGAAATCAAGATTAATAAAAGTACAACATATAGAAATACGACAAATCTTTCACTGAGTTGAATATCTCTGGTTGTGAGATGACAGTCAGAACTGACAGATGTGAACTCGATAACTTGTTGCGATGACCTTAGAGAAGAAAGTACTGTGACATTAATCCAAGAAAGATGAAGAAAGTTCAAAAACAGATCCAATAAACCATTTTAAATCATGCAACATGAAAGTAATAAGAAACAAACTAAAAGCCCATGAAATTGAAACTATCCGGACCTAACTGCGATGCATGTGATGCAAGTGCATGGATTGTATTTTGTCATTTTTATTAATCTTGATTTCTCACAACCTGTGTGCCTTTCCTGGTCATAGTGAACTGCTGCGCGACTCTCGTGATCGTGCACAGAAACCGACGGCCAAGGTTTTGTTAAATAACACATTAAATGTTTTTCACCAAACCTTATCAAATATCCGCTGGACACTTGGGATATATGGTATGTGACGGATGGGACCATTTGGTCATACTTGCATCTTTTTATTTTAAAGCTTGATGCTGATTGTTATCCACTGCCATTATTATACAGAAGAGCACAAGCAGGATATTTTAGAAAAACTCTGCTTTTGTGGTCCAAAACATAAAGAAGGACATACAGCTTTAAAACAACACCAGGGTGAATAAATGAGGACTTTTAACTTTACATAAAGCTTTTATGTATAATGCATTATAAAAGTTTATTAATGGCTGTAATGCATTATAAGCATTCATAATGTGCGTTATAGATTATATCTTGTAGTATTTATAATCACATTCAAAATAAAGTAGCAATGTATTGATAAGTGTTATAATGTATTAACTGTGGTTACAATTATTCGTGAGACTGTACAATGCATCGTAAGGTGCACAATTAATGTATTATAACTACTTGTATAATGCATTATACATAAAGGCGTTAAGTAAAATGTGTCCCCTGCCACTTTCAGAGGAGCTGACCATAAATCAATATACAGACAGTCAAAACACTGTAACTCTCGGTAACACTTCAGAATACTGTTTCATTGTTAATTAATAACTACACAGGAACAAGTGACTAATGCACTGTTAACATTTTAGTAACTACTATTAACTATCAAGAAACTCTGATTAATGATTTAGCTCAGATGAAACTGGTACTTCACTATTCAATCTAATCAATAATTACTATTTTATTTTAATATGTCTCATATATCAATAGCTGCTTGCATATAACATATAATGTAATGCTATAACAAACAAAACATCGTGTTTTATTGCATTTCTTAACTGGCATGTTTTATCAGAATTATTAAAATGTTTTTGTCATAAATTATGAAAACTGCTGACAGCGCGGTTTATCTATTTACACAGAACTATACTCAAACTGTGATCGCTTGCGGAGATAATAAATCATTAATTTAGATAGAGATGTATTTATTTAGATGTTTATTGGTGAAATAATGGTTCTATAGTAAATGTTAATATAATTTAGCGTGTTTCAAACGAGTGAATCTTGTATAAAGTTACATGCGGTGTGTGTGTGTGTGTGTGTGTGTGTGTGTGTGTGTGTCCACTGCTCCAGGTGTGTGTGTGTGTGTGTGTTCACTGCTCCAGGTGTGTGTGTGTGTGTGTGTGTGTGTGTCCACTGCTCCAGGTGTGTGTGTGTGTGTCCACTGCTCCAAGTGTGTGTGTGTGTGTGTGTGTGTCCACTGCTCCAGGTGTGTGTGTGTGTGTGTGTGTTCACTGCTCCAGGTGTGTGTGTGTGTGTGTGTGTGTGTCCACTGCTCCAGGTGTGTGTGTGTGTGTCCACTGCTCCAAGTGTGTGTGTGTGTGTGTGTGTGTGTCCACTGCTCCAGGTGTGTGTGTGTGTGTGTGTGTGTCCACTGCTCCAGGTGTGTGTGTGTGTGTCCACTGCTCCAAGTGTGTGTGCAGAGAACACATTTCACTGCTGGTTATACTCTGTATAATTATGTATGTGACAAAAAAAAAATAAAATAATGTATATGTTATTTATTTTTTATGTTTTTAAACCGATATCCGATTATGGTAAAATGCTTAAATATCAGGAACAATATCGGTAAACCGATATATCGGTCGATCTCTACTCATGTGTTCTTCATGTAGTTATGACAAATAAGTTTATTCAAAGACTGCAGAAAATCACTAAAAATGCATTGAAATAAATGAAGGACGTCTTATTCCTAGAAATGGGATAGTTGGAAAATAATGTGTATGTCTGAGTATACAGGAGGATAGACCCCCCCCCCACCCCCACACACACACACATGATTGTAAAGTGCTTTGTGTGTACAGCAATACACAATAAAGCGCTATATAAATGCATCATTCATTCAGATGTTCATGTAAACAGGTTCTGTGTCTTTGTCTTCAATTTTATAACAGGAACAAAAGCGGATTTGGACGAGTTGATGACAGATATCAAGAAGTTGGCTAATAAAGTGCGCTCCAAGTTAAAAAGTGAGTCCAAGCAGTTACATGTTGGAGCATTAGAGAACCCATTGGCTCTCAGTCACACTTCAATCAATGTCCTACAGACCTGCTTACTTCAGTTTAGACTTAAACAGAGTTTGTCTGGATGCCAATTCTATTCCCGAGTTTCTACGGCAGATTTTCTGGATATTATCTGGCCGGACTTGTGCTATTGTAAAGACTGTGATGGACTGTAGTGAGATAGGAGCTCACTTAAAGTGAGCTAGCAGTATGTGTATGAAATGTAATCAATCTAGTGACAATATAGTAGTCTGATTATGAGCACGCAGGCTTCAGTCGGCTCAAAATGCAGCAGCTATTTTAATAACCGTCCTCCCAGTAGTGCATTACGATCATCTAGTCTTGAGGTCATGAATGCATGAATTAGCTTTTCAGCATTAGAAATAGAGAGCAGTCCATATCATTTGTATTCATTCTTACTCCATTAGATATTACTCACCATAACATCATGACACTGGGATTTGGGTTTGTTTATCATTACCCTCTTTAGCACTAATAAGTAATTAACCACAGGAATATTTTTATAGATATCCAGCAGACCATTGAAGAGGAAGAGGCACTAAACCATTCAAAAGATCCATCAGCTGATCTGAGGATACGGAGAACACATGTGAGAGACAGCCTGTTACTCACTGATGACTGGTGGATATGTTGCTGTGTGTACATTAATGTAAGAGGTTTCTGTTTTTTTAGCACTCCACCCTGTCACGTAAATTTGTGGAGGTGATGATGGAATATAATGCAACGCAATCAGATTACAGGGAGAGCTGTAAAGGACGGATACAGAGACAGCTGGAGATCAGTGAGCGCACACACACACACACAGACACAGACACAGACACAGACACACACGCACAGACACACAGACACACAGACAGACACACACACACACAGACACAGACACAGACACACACACACACACACACACACACACAGACACAGACACAGACACACACAGACACACACAGACACACACAGACACAGACACACACACACACACACACACAGACACAGACACACACACACGCACACACAGAGACACACACACGCACACACACACACACACACACACACACACACACACACACACACACTGGTAACACTTTAGTTTAGAGAACAGTTCTCACTATTAACTAGTATGCATGTGTGACCCTAGCTCATAAAATCAGTCATAAGGGTCAATAAATAAAAAAATCATAATCTGAAAGCTGAATACATAATTTTTCCATTGATGTATGATTGGACAATATTTGTAAATCTGGAATCTGAGGATGCAAAAACATCTGAATATTGAGAAAATCATCTTTAAAGTTGTTCAAATGAAGTTCTTAACAATGCATATTAATATATAAAAAAATATGTTATGTATATTTACGGTACAAAATATCTTTATGAAACATGATCTTAATATCCTAATGATTTTTGACATTAAAGAAAAATCTATAATTTTGACTCATACAATGTATTGTTGGCTATTGCTACAAATATACCTGTGCTGCTTATGACTGCTTTTGTGCTCCAGGGTCACATATTACTATCACATTGGCTGTTTAATGCTCATATTAATGTCTTATTCTGCATGACTATCTTTTAGATCTCTTAAACCACCCCATACTTAAATTTAACAACTGTCTTACTAACTATTGATAAGCAGCTAATTATGAGTTTTTTGAGGCAAAAGTCATAGTTCGTTAATAGTGAGAATCGGTCCCCAGACTAAAGTGTTTGACCAACTTCTGGATTATGTTTGTGGATGATTTTCTCAGGGAAGAACAGATGACCCCCCCCCCCCCCCCATCCGTCTGCTGGTATTTGTGTGTCATAGGCTTGAAGCTGGAACCATAATAATCATCCTGCCAGCTTGGTTTAAAGACCAGGAACATGTAGTAAAGCTGCCCTGCCGGGTCACGCCACACTACGTCCACAGTGTAGCTCTGGGTTCAGTGTGTAATCAAGTCTGAGTCATGATACATACAGACCACAGATGTGTGATCACTCCACACAGGTCATTATTAACTCAATGAGCCACTAATTACAGACTGTCAGTGGGGAACAATGGTGCATGTCACCTCACTGTTTCAGGCTAGTGATTCTCTTTTCTCATTTCTGAAAGCGCTGTAGACTTTTTTTGTGTAATTAGACCTTTAGAGAAACATTTCCTCCATAATGGATTTCCTTGTAGCTTTTACAGTTACGTACAATTGTACCCCTTTACAATTTCAGTGGAAAAAGAAGGTAGACTATTATTAGCAGTATTGTTAACCGGTTTTGATTTGGGCTCAGTCAGACATGACAGTTGTTGCATATTTCTGTTGTTTGGTGAAAAACATGGTAAGACTTTAGATTAGGGAGCACATATGTATCCCTGGACCACAAAACCAGTCTTAAGTGGCCATTTTTGGAAATTGAGATTTACACATCACATGAAAGCTGAATAAATAATATTTCCATTGATGTATGGTTTGTTATGATTCGGACAATATTTGTAAATCTGGAATCTGAGGGTGCAAAAAAATCTAAATATTGAGAAAATCTCCTTTAAAGTTGTTCAAATTACATTCTTAGCAATGCATATTAATAATCAATAATTAAGTTTTGAAATATTTATGGTAGGAAATTTACAAAATATCTTAATGGAACATAATCTTAATATCTAATGATTTTGGGCATAAAATAAAAATGTATAATTCTGACCCATACAATGTATTGTTGGCTATTGCTACAAATATACCTGTGCTGCTTATGACTGGTTTTGTGCTCCAGGGTCACATATTCACTATTAACTTTTCCCTCAATAAACTCCTAATGTGTTGCTTATTGGTAGTAAGGTAGTTATTGTAGTTGTTAAGTTTAGCTATGGGGTCTTGCAGAAGAAGGCATTAATATGTGTTTTATTAAGTACTAATTATCACGGTGCACACACAAGGAGGATTACAGGAACACGCAGAAACTCAAATAATAGTCTTTAATGTAGATAAACAAGGCTGGGCAGGACAAGGCAAGGCTGACACAGACATGAACACGAGCAGACCAGACAACACGAAACTGAACGGGCAGGAACTAAAATACACAGGTTAATGAGACCAACACGGCTGGAACAGACTTAACTAAACAAGGACAGGAAACAAACCAAATAAGGACACAAGAGGCGGGATCACATGACACACAGGACAGAGGACTGACACTAATAAAGAGAGTAAAATGTAATTAAAATGTTGTTGTTGTGTTTTTTTCCCTCGATGTAGCGGGAAGAAATACAACAAATGAGGAGTTGGAGACCATGTTAGAAAGTAACAACCCCTCCATCTTCACTTCAGGGGTGAGTGGATGTATACAGCATCATCATTTATTACAGTAAAAATGCATTCTATAAAGAAATACAACTCAAGTTATGAGTGTAATGTACGTTTGGAATAGAATTGTATTTGTACTGTTTACACTCAACTATATAATAATACTATGTGAACCACTATGCCTTATGCAATCATAAACATTTTAAACTATTATGTTGTTACAAATGTTACATCCAATGTAGCGATTTAGCATTTTTACTGCGTGTTCGATCAAATGCACCCTATGATGTAGGGGTGGCACGGTACACAGATGTCACGGTTCAGTACGCACCTCGGTTCGGGGGTCACGGTTCGATATGATTTCGGTACAACAGGAAAAAAATAGAAATCTACTATGCTCGGTTTCTTTTCATTTTTGAACAGACATTAGTGCAAAAAAATAAAAAATTCCACCTAGATGTGAAAATACTAATTATTCAAACTAATACTATTATTACATTGTTATATTATGTATAAAATCTGTCTTGTTTTCATTGTGAGTGTACACAAATACAAGCAGACCTTTATCCAGGGATTATTAATAAGACGATAAGTGTTTAAAGTTGATTCTGCAGGTATAACGAAACAGTTGAAGCGATCGCGCGCTGGAGCACACACACACACACACACCCATTTTGTATATATTGAACATTTAACATTCAAAATGTTACAAACATGATCACGTTTCCTAACACACACACACACACACACACACACACACACACACACACACAAAACACATTAGTTCCAGCATTGCTAAAGTTGGTAGTCTAACTTTATCAAAATAAAATACAAACATCAGCGCACCCGCCTCTGTGTCACCGCTGGAACGCAACTGAAGTAACTTACAAAGCCTATCATTTACATAATAAATACTAGTTTAGCATTCAGATAAGTTGCATCGCAAATATGGAAATATTCGCTGTTCTTCTGTGAGCGCCCCCTTCTGGATTGGGGGGGGAATTGCCTGTATTCATCGTAAGGCCTCGTGCACTGAACCGAGAGGTCCGTACCGTGACGGTTCGGTACGAATACATGTACCGTGCCACCCCTAATATGACATCATTTTTATGAAATTTTCATTTTTCAGAAAAAAAAAAAAACGTATTTGTTCTAGTTTTTCAGATTTTGTACTTTCGGTTTTTCCATGTCGGCCATTCCGGGGACACAGCCCTTTTTGAATTTTGTTGCAAAAGTTGTATTTTATGAACATAGTAGCTTATTGTTATTATACATGATGTACGTCATTGGCACCATGCCCTGAAGGAGCCTGAGAAGATTAGGACCAGCACATGAATATGACAAAATGTACAAATATGCTTGAGGCCTTTGTGAATTTCATGTGATTCTTACTCTTCTTTTTATTCCTTGGGTCATACACAATCTAAAATATACCTTTCGTGACAGTCTGCCTTCTTTCTGTCCCCCATATCCAGTCCCAAACTTACTATATTAAACTCCTCCTAGACTGTTTGTCTAATCCTTACCAAATTTCACTCAGATCATAATCAGAAAAATAAAAAATAATTACTGGAAAGAAACTTTGAGAAATGATGATGACTAGGGGATGTCAATGGGAATTTTATTTAAATAGCACTATTTACTTCAACCAGAGTTGATCAATGTGCTGTACAACAGAATAACTAAAAACAACACAATTAAAAATAAAAGCAGTATGAAGGAGAGGAGAAAAACCATCATAACATGCAACAAAAGCATAGGACAAGGATAAGGAGCGTTTCAACCAGAATTAAAAGCCTCATCGAACAGATAGATATTTTTGTGATGTGGCTCTAACACGTTTTTTGAGCTTTAAAGCATTGTATGTTAGAAAACTCCCTCATTCTGACTTTCTAATATCTATAATTTTTGCTCCAGATCATCATGGAGTGCAACATCAGTGAACAGGCCATGAATGAGATTGAGACGCGACACAATGAAATCATCAAACTGGAGAACAGCATCCGTGAGCTGCATGATATGTTCGTGGATATGGCCATGATGGTGGACAGCCAGGTGAGAGCAGAGATGGCTTCACTGTTACAGAGCAACGGATTAAACATGGCAGCTATCTGAACGGTCTTGTTTACAGAGATGAACTGACAGCGTAGAAGCTCTTTCATGAGATTTCAATTCTGTTGTACGAGGTCACTGTAATACGACCTTGTAATACGACCTCTAAAAGGTTCGTCCGTCATAAAAAAATCAGATCGGGTTCGATTTTTTCAGTTTTTCGCATACGTAGCAAGTATAGTTTTGACAGTTCAGAGCCACTGTACAAGCGAACGCCAAAACAGAGATTACTTACTATTGGAGAAAGCGTAATGGCTAACTTGGATCACGTGTGCCGTAATAACCAATCACATTACAGCCTTGACATCAATGAGTTTCAGTCAGAGTTGTGCGACTCTCAGTCGCCGTTTACGGATAGCATAAGAATGAATGAGAAGTGAAGCTGAATCCCACCCGTCGCAAAAAATTCAGTGACTTCTCTTATTAAATGGCTTTTTTTGTGGTAAACACTAAAAATAGTCCAATCCAAAAGCATTGTTTAATGTAAAACATGTTGAAGATTAGCAGATAGGCTGTCGATTCCTTAAATTATAAGCTGTTTATTCTGCATAGTGAACTCTCTCCTCCATTGACATCCATTTAAAATAAAAATGGCCTCTGGTCTCCTTTCCCACATACTGCCAGACCGGAAGCATTAGCTTTAGCCGTTACGCTTTTTCGGCTAATGGTTGCAGGCTTGCCTTCTAGTGGCTTTGGCCAAAATCCAGAATGGCGATTGTTAAGTTCATCCACTTCGTCTCGCAGCACAAAGCACTGTATAGAGATCCTTGCACACGGAGTTCACAGAGATTAGTGGTCTTCTTTTTTATATGTGGCTCTAGTATCGCCAGCAAAGCATCAAACTGAGCCACTGACCTCCTGAAGTAAACTTTGAATCGCCCGTGATAATCCTCTCTATATTTTAGGATTGGATGGGTGAAACCCCAATATTTCCTTTCTTTGTCTTTTTTTAAGAAGCGAGAAGACAACAAAATCATAATCAATGCTTGAAGCCTCCATTTAGGGGACTACTGTTTTACAACTGATTTTTTTTCGCAACGGTTTAATTAATACGCATCGGACTCAGTGTGCAACCTTTCTGTGCATCATTAATTCTTAGGATTATGAATATGAAAAAACGCATATGAAAATTTTGGACTCAGTGTGCAATGACCTTAATACTTAGAAAAGCTCAGAAAACTGATAACGTAGACACGTACTCTCCAGCCACAGAAGCCAATCGAATTAACGCATATACACCACTTTGCCTTTTGAACCGGAAGAATGGAATTTAAAATAACCATTTTTCTCTTAATAATAAACATAATAAGTGCTATTGTTAGTTTCACTGTTGTGCAATCTGTTCATATATGTTAACATCTCAAACAATTAACTAAACTAGACACAGGTGAACATAATGGGATAACCAAGGAAACAAGCCAGGGCATAATCAGGAACCAAAGAAACAAGAACACAGGAATATAGGAACAAAAGAACAAAATCAACTTTAAAACCCATGACCACTCCATTCGATCCCATTTCTTCTTGTTTTTCAAAGACCTGTTTAATACTCTAGGATTGGGGTTCTCAATTCTGGCCTTTCGAGGTCTACTTTCCTGCAGAGTTCAGCTCCAACTCTGATCAAACACACCTGAACAAGCTAATCAAGGTCCTCAGGATCATTAGAAAGTTACAGGCAGGTGAGTTTTCATTAAGGTTCAAGCAAAACTCTGCAGGAAAGTAGACCTCGAATGGCAGAGTTGAGAACCCCTGCTCTTGGACCTATTGCTCAGTCTTTTATCAATTGCTGATTTAAATATTCAAGCGAATTGAGCTCTCTTTGGTGTTTTATTGTAACGAGGAGGCTGAGTTAGAATCCATTTGTGAAGATTTATTGACAGCAGACTTCAATAACAACAACGTGAAGACAGTGAGTCAAAACCAGAGTAGAAGTCCAGTCCGTCAACGTACACAGGGGTAATACAAAAAAAGCAAGCGTGAGCAGGCCGGCAAAGGGTCCAAACACAAACATCAGTCAAATCAGGCAACCAAAACAAGAGGGATAATCCAAGCAATCAAGAAACGGGTAAACAGGCAGAATCATACACTAGACCAGACCTGGGCATTGTATGGCCCCCGGGTCAAATCCAGCCCTCTGGCTATCCTTGATATATGGCCCGCATGAGGTAATTTGTGAATCGTGAATTAAAAGTCAATCACAAATTGACATGTATTCATTTAGCAGATGCTTTTATCCAAAGCGACTCACAATTGATGAATACAATAAGTGATACATTATAAAGAGGCAAACAGTCACAGTGCTTGTCATACAAAATTTCAGGCATTGTTCAGAGCAAAATCTAGCTAGACAGGGAGAGGTTAAGGAAAGAGAGCGTGTTTTTTTTATTTGTTTTATGAAGAAGCAGAAGTCAAGTGAATACGGAAGAGATGAGTTTTCAGGTGTTGCTTGAAATTTTTCAGGGACTCAGCATTCTGGATAGGGGTGGGAAGATCATTCCACCAGCCAGGAACAGTGAATGAAAACGTTCTGGAAAGGGATTGTGACAAGGTTCATGTGAAAGAAGGAAGAGGGCAGGGTCAGCTTATGTAGACTCGTGCTTTTATTCCAACAAAAAATAATTATGCAACACAACGTTGCGCTCTCTGCGCTTTACACAATCTTCACTCTTCCCAATGACTCAGTTCCTGCAATCTCCCTCTGGTTTTCCAGCCGCTGTGCATGCACGAGTTCTACGTCCCGCGTCTCTCTCCCACTCGTTCTTCCGACGCTCTCTTTTATCCGGTCTCTCCATGCTCATCACTGCAATCAGATACAGGTGTTATCACTTTGCACTTGACCCACTTACTCACCGCTCATATCCAGAGCCTCTCTCCTACTGCAGATCCCACTGAACCACGCCCCCATGCCACAGTGATTTTGTGCCTCTCTGTGATGGCACCACGAGGTGACGCTCGCAGATCTCAGACTTCTGGAGGGGATGTAGATTGTCATCAGTGAGTGGAAGTAGGAGGGTGCTGAGCTTGTGGCTGTTCTATATGCAAGCATCAGTGTCTTGAACTTGATGTGAGCTACGACCGGGAACCAGAGGTAGACAAAAAGAGGTGTGACATGGGCCTTTTTGGATTTGCTGAAGACCAGTCAATGCTGCTGCATTCTGAATCATCTGTAAAGGTTTGATTGTGCTTGATGGAAGTCCAGCTAGAAGAGCATTGCAGTAGTCCAGTCTAGAAATGACAAGGGCCTGGACAAGAAGTTGTGCAGCATGCTCTGTCAGAAAGGGCCTGATCTTTCTGATGTTGTGAAGTGCAAACCTGCAAGATCGAGCAGTTTTTGCAATGTGCTCTTTGAAAGTGAGCTGGTCATCAAAAATTACCCCAAGATTTCTGACAGAAGCTGATGGGGTAATTGTTGATGAACCTAGCTGAATCGTGAAATCATGCTGTAGAGTTGAAGTGGCAGGGAGGACAAGAAGCTCAGTCTTTGCCAGGTTGAGCTGTAGATGGTGTTCTTTCATCCATGCCGAGATGTCCGCCAGGCAGCCTGAGATCCGTGCAGCTACCGTTGGATCATCTGGTTGAAATGAGAGATAGAGCTGTGTGTCATCAGCATAGAAATGGTAGGAGCCAGTGATGTAGTGTTTGTGGAGAAGAGGAGGGGTCCAAGAACTGATCCTTGGGGAACCCCAGTTACCAATTGATGTGCTTTGGATTCCTCTCCTCCCCAGACCACTTTAAAGGACCTGCCAGTGAGATAGGATTCAAACCAGCGAAGTGGAATCCCTTTGATGCCCAGTGATGAGAGGGTGGATAGGTGTAATTAGGTGTACGCAACACAACCGCACTGCTTTTATTTTCAAGGCAACAGCTTTGTTTCCTGATAATTAAACAACTTAATAAGTTCGAAACTGATTTTATTTCTGTAAACTCATAAAAACAACAAAACGCCAAAACTGCCATCTCTGAAACTGGAACGTGTCAGAAAAAAACCTGAAACTCACTGTCTCACAGACATGTGAAATAGGCTATATCTATACAAAATTTAAAATGTTTACTTTTAAACGAACCAATTCAAAACCAAATATTTCCTGATGATTGTAATCTGTATGAAGGTTGCATTTCTCTCTAAAGGCATGTCCAGTACTCTGGAGATGAGAGAGAATTAATAAATAATTAAAATATATCCTTTTTTCTAGCACACTCATAATCATTAGGCGACCTTTATATGTGTGCCTTGAGAGCAGAAATAAAGCTAGTTGGATTATTAGCTTTAATATAAACATGCGATTAGTTAATAATGACTCCAATGAACGATTAGTTAAGTTGTTGGGGGCAGCCCTATTAAATACCAGCTAGACGTCTGTTAAAGTTTTTAAAGCATTTTAGCTACGCGTTTCCAGAACCGTCACGTCCATAACGGAGAGATGTCTGTCCGTAACATTGATTTTTCCTCTGAAAATGTAGGCTATGTTTTATGTTGCCAACCCTTTCCATCCAGCAGATATTATTTCTTCTTGGCTGGGCATTGAAAGTCACAGAAAGTCTATAAATAGGCCTACGTTGTCTCCCAAAAAAGGTATTTTTTTGTCACGTCCGTAACGCATGTGTTAGTGTTAGAGGCCTTTTTTTAATAGAAAATTTTTTTTTGTTCAAAATTGTGATGCTAGATTTTGAAACACTGCAAAAAAATTCTCATTTTCAAAAGTGTTTTTGTGAATGTTCATTAGCTACTGGTATAATTGTGTGTTCTACATTTTCGTTGTATGATTGTAATGTTCCATTTATAGAGATATATCAAATATATTGGGCAGAACTTAGTTGAGCGTATTGGTTCGGCCATCTGCAACCGCCCAAATTTCTCATGTGGCCCCTTGGGGGAAAGAAATGCCCACCCCTGCACTACAGTCAGGCAGATAAACAGGGAAACTGCTTGGTAAGGCAATGGAATTGGCAACACTTCCCAATGAGCACATGAACAGTCTCTGGCTACAAAGCAACCAAACAGGAAATGAGTGTAAAGGAAACAGAGGGAGCGGAACACAGTCAGTACTCGGAAATACACAGAAAATTCTATAGAAATTCCTATCTTGGCACATATCCTCATAAGTGTAGTTGGTTATGTCTTAAGTGGATGTAAACAGTTAGGAGAAACTCGGTTGTGTATATTAGAGCAGTGCAAGAGGTGTCAAAAACTCTCTAGATTGAGAGGAGACCTACTACACTCCACACACTGGACATCTTGTAAGTAGGCTCACTAGGGTCTACCACTCACATAACTGCCCCAGCAGAGCTCTGGCAAACGGAGGCCTCGAAAACTCCCAGCCTAAAACCAGGAGGCCTACAACGCTTGCAGTGACCATGTCCGATAATGGTAAGTGTTTTCCCCAAAGCGAACCTCAGGAACTCCCTTGCTCGATTACCAGAGAAAAACCATGCACTCCACCGCGAGGAGAACATCGTTCCACAATTGCAGTTGCCGAAGTGCACATGAAGAAGCTCAGCAAAAAAAACAGTCTAAACATCAGGCCAAAAAACCGCAACAGAAGGGCTGATATGGCCACTTTGTAAAGGCAAAGAAATCTGAGGAGCAGATGGCGCGTTCACCAGTATAAGGATGGCGACATAAGAATGTCGAGGACGGCATCTGCGCCATCAGACAATGAATTGGTGTGATTCTATACGGGCTTCAGACAATCGGCACACCCTGAGGGCGTTCCCAATGCATCATAGCTACGCAGCGTCGAGTGAACCTATGAAAGAGTACAAGTATTGTGCAAATCTTAAAGGGTAAATTGTTTTTTACCAAAAGAACACTAATAGATCAAATAGATTTAGAAAAGAGAGTTAGAGGGTCAAATAAAAATGGAAGAGGTGTGTTTTTAGCCATTTCTTGGAGACGGATAAGGATTGAGTTATGCAGGTCATTCCACCAGATGGGAACAGTTAATGTAAAAGTATGTGGAAGTGATATTGTGCCTCTTTGGGATGAACAATAATGCACAGTTCACTTGCAGAACGCAAGCTTCTAGAGGGCATATAGGTCTGAAGTAATGAATTTAGGTAACGGGGTGCAGAGGCAGAGGTGGTCAATCATTAATGATTTTTATGCGAGCAGCTAGCCAGAGCAAACTGATGAACAGAGGTGTGACGTGCATTCTTTTCACTTAATAAAAAATTATCTTGCAGCCACATTCTGTTTTAATTGTAAAGGTTTGATAGAACATTTGATATACATTTTCTGGAAAGACTTACCACAGTGTGCCAAAAAACAAAGAAATGGTCATGTTCATTCAGTAAATAGTATTTTGTGAGCTGTACTTTCCTGTTTTCTTTCAGGGAGAGTTAATAAACAATATAGAGAAGAATGTCTGCAGTGCTCAGGAATATGTGGAAAAGGCCAAAGAGGAAACCAAAGCAGCTATTAAAGTCCGGAAGACTAGCAGGACGGTGAGATAGAGTAATGAATCAATTATACTCCTCTTAAATCACCTTTCTCTTCTTATTTCCTCTTTCTCTGGTGCCGTCCGTCTCCTGCTCTGGTCAGGGAGATATGATAGACCGTATAGAGTATAATGTGGATCATACAGTGGATTACATTAAGGATGCCTTGTTAAACACCAAGACGGCTGTAAAGTACCAGAGTAAAGCGCAAAGGGTGAGTGAAGGATACGTCAGTGCCTGCTGTATGTCCTGCTTGAGCTCATTTCTCGCCTTTTTCCATTCCCACTCCTTGTTATGGGAAGCTTTGTCTGTGTGCTGTCATATTGAAATCATTGACATAAAACTCGCCAACAGTAGTTCACCCAAAAATGAAAATTTGCTGAAAATGTGCTTACTCTCAGGCCATCCGAGATGTAGATTAGTTTGTTTCTTCATCAGATTTGTAGAAATGTGTTTCTGCGTCAGTGTCTCGGCATTGGATGGGTGCCGTCAGAATGAGAGTCTGATAAAAACATCACAATAATCCACACCACTGATTAGTTAACATCTGGAGAAGACAAAAAAGCTGAAATAAATCCATCACTAAGACGTTTTCAACTAGTAATTTTATTAATAATATGGCTTTCTCCATGGAAAAGAGCAGTGCAGCTGAGCTATACTCTCATTTTGTGTTTTACTGTAGGGTTTGTAACAGGAGGTATTGATGACCAGATTTTCATTTCTGGGTGAGCTAAACCTAGTTGTTTAGGCTTGTAAATACTTTTAGCACTGAGATGTCATGAACCGATGGCCTCCTAATTTTCTGTCCATATTGCCCACAGAAGTTGATCCTGATAGGCGGCTGTGTGTCCGTTTGTCTTCTCATCCTCATCATCTCTCTAGCCATTGGATTGAGCTAAACAAGACTCCCTGCTGTCTGTGTGCTGCTTGTGACTCAGCACCGTCTGTTTGTGATATAGCCGATAGATTCAGTAGATTGAGCTACAAACAAAATATCACAGACGTGCTGGGAAATTAAATACATGTGTTAAATGTACTGAAAGATAAATGAGATGGTATGTGAAATAATCTGCAATGTACAGTGTTTAGAAAAAGTATTCACTTTCTGGAAAGTTATTGTTTTACAATAACTTGATGGCTTTTTTTTTTAATTGATCAAGAAAATACTCAAAAAAGGCAAACGATATTCAGTTTACAGAAGCAGACATGAATGTCAGCATAGCACTTCATTTCACTTCAGCACATTCATGAGATGTAAGTAGGTAAACATTTCATATTTGGCATACTGAGTTATGAAATATTAAATGACCGACAGGAAATTCAGGAATGCAAGCAACTCGAAAGAAGCTGTTCTCAGCATATTCAATTTAAGATTAAGAGTGAATGTGTGCATATTGTGAATGAATTCAACAAGCTTGGTTACACTTTCCTGTATCTTTAAGCAAATACACTTATCCTCAAACCTATAGTACGATGCGTGGCTTTGAATTGTGTTTATAGGTTGTGGTATAGACAGTCATTTAGCCTATTAAAATAAAAATAACTGCAAATAGTTCAAATGCATTTTAATTATGCAACTATTTTTTCTTTATACTTCTTAATTCATTTAATTTTCTCTTTTGACAAGAAACCCTTGAGTGATATGTCCATGACTAGTTTGTGCTCAAATTTAGTTAATCTAATTATGAAAAAGTTATGTTCTATATCCTATTCACATTTGGTCGTTCCAGGTTTTTGCCCCCAGGTTTTGGTGATGAGTTTGTGGCTCATTTAAAGTCACACCAGAGGTGTTCAGCTGCTTTCTGCAGACCAGTCCAAGTTCTTCCACACTGACTGAATCATCATTTCTCTTTGATCCTTGTCTTATACACAGAGACACTGTCATGTTAGAATAGAAAAGAGTCCTGAACAAACTGTTGCTATACAATTAGATTCCCTAGAATATCATTATATGCTTAAACATTAAGTTTTGTACTCATGGAAATTACTAAAGTAGTCAAACCTTTCATTAGAAGGGGTGCCAATACTTTTGGCAATATATAGATCATGGGGATTTTAAACTTTTCCCTTGACATATCCCTGCCAAACCCCTCATGAACACAGCTTTTAGACCTCTAAAACTTATTCAGCCATGAATGCCATCTGAGTTATTTGTAGTGTTAACCGTCCTCATGGTGTAAGTTTTGTCTCAATGCCTAACCTTCCAGACAGAGGTGAATCTACACAGTGGCTAGACTTTGATTGCATGCATATGATCGTCATTTAGCTATATATATATGTCACTGATATGAAATACAGTTCTTGCACCAGTGATATTTTAGGTGCTCCATACTACTGAGGGTGAATACTTTTTATAAGCACTTTTTATTTCTTCGCCTCTGTTAGTGTTGTTATGTACCGCTGTGTGTCACATGCCTGCTCAGCATTGTGGCATGATTGTAAACAGTGTTATGCATATGCTACACTCCTTATCTTCAACATTACGCCATCATGCTCTCCACAAATCTTTAGGCATGCAATAATATTTCTGCCTGGGTCATAATAGTAACTCCTCACTTCTGCTTTTCATGCTGCCTGGAATTCTGCCAAATGCAGAAGAAAATCGTTGTTGTTATCTGTTGTGTGCTGCTTGGAGTCGTTGTTGCTTCTGTCATTGGTGGTGTGTTGTCCTGAATGACACACAGAGCGTGATGTGTTTCAGGTCATGTTCTGTTCTGTGTGTGTTAAGGCTGGAATACACTACACGACTCACACTCTGTATCATACACGTACCGATTTTGTAAAGGTTTACAGAAAAACTGAGCATCATACATTAAATGTCACACTACCTTTTCAAGTCACTCCGAACACAGTAAACTCACACAGAGATGTGCGCTTCATTGCTATGCCATGCAATACATGAACTAAAACTAAAGAAAATACCTATAAAGACATAATAAATTCATACATAATTTATCTAAAATTACAATAGATAAATCAAACGGCAGTAGTTTATCAGTAATCCTAAAAAAAAACACATGCTAACAAACAACAACTTACACATAGTAAGAATTGGTTATAAAAACTAAAACAGAAGTGAAACAAGCGGTAAGAAAGAAGATAAATAAAAAGCGATACTTATATCCTTTGACAGTGTCCTTGCCCGGTGGAGTCGATGGTCTTTACACTCTTCGGTCTTCTCACGAGGAGGTCTTCACACGACCGCGGTAAACTACGCTTTTATACCATCTAACAACATACTACTCCAATTCAGCTGAACACAATCTCCTGTTAATCACAATAAACGGCCAAGCAAGCCCCGACACTGACAAGAGACGCGATACAGTACGAGACCAAACGCGCTTTCAGCACGTCTCCACACAGTAAACAAAACAAGCGTTTCCTAGCAACAACAACTGCACTAATGAGACAAGTAAATACACTTACTAGTTGTTTTTAACTTCCGCTGATAGACTGCTTCTCTCAAAGAGTATTACTTTACACTTCTATCTTAAACACAATTTCTTGTTAATCACAATAAATGGCCAAGCAAGCGCCCGACACTGACAAGAGACGCGATACAGTACGAGACCAAACGCGATTTCAGCACATCTCCGTGTCAGCATCTGCAGACTGGCTATGATTTTCACCAGGTAGTGTTTACTCATCAAACCTGAGCAAAAGTCACGTAGTGTATTCTAGCCTTTATTCTGGCTATTGTATTTTTTTTAAGACTCTGAACAAAAAATGTATCGTGTGTCATTGTGAGGCTCTTTGAAGCAAACAGATTCTCTGTAACAATAAACAAAAGCAGAGTGTTTACCCAGATAGCAAGAGAGCAGGTGAAAACCATTGAATCAATGTTAAATAGTCAATAGTTAATTTGTCAATGTTAATAGCATTGAATTAATATCACTTTTGCACCTGCAATTAATGTTGATTTTTTTTTAAATTTCAACAAAGCAGCATTATTGTGATCAGTGTTTGCTTTAGTTGGGCTATTGACTCTTGCTTTTCATTAAGTTAAAGGGATAGTTCACCCAAAAATGAAAATGTGATGTTTATCAGCCCCCCCCCCCAGGGTATCCAAGATGTAGGTGACTTCAGTTGAACACAAATGAAGATGTTTAACTCGAACCGTTGCAGTCTGTCAGTCATTTAAAGGCAGTCACTGGGCTCCACGGCTTTGAGAGACAATAAAACGTACACAGACAAAACTAAATCAAACCCTGCGGCTCGTGACGATACATTGAGGTCTAAAGACACGAACTGATCGGTCTGTGCAAGAAACTGAACAGTGTTTATATCATTTTTTAGCTCTGATCCACTGCAATGTTCAACTGTCCTGAGCGTGCGCGTTCACAACAGCCGGCGCGTCTTCTTCTTGCTTTACGGCGGATAAACATCTAATTTTCATTTTTGGGTGAACTATCCCTTTAATGAAGAAAGAGATGTTTTAAATTTAAATTGGAGTAGATTACTTTTTGTGATGGGTGTCAAGCTGTAATAAAGTTGAGAAATAATATTAAAAAGTGTTGAAGTTGATCTTTCATTACTTTCATAAATGCAAAGATACTGTGACAAAATATACACAAAGATTTAGACATCAACTCTCGTCATACAAAACTCAACAATGGTGACAATTATCAAACTAATTCAGATAAACAGATCTGCTGCAATGCATGCTGGGAGTCACGAGTGAATGAATGTTGATACCCAGCATGCATTTCAACATACCATTATCTTTAGTTGACTTTCACCATTGTTGGGTTTTATACGCTGACGTATAATTGATTCAGCAATTTATGTATTTTTAGTATTTTCAGTTAATTCAAAGAAGTATGATAGCTGGGACAATGCTTTAATCTCACACTGTAATATAACACATTATTCACACATAAAAACACAACACACTTTATTTAAACGCAATTATTTAAATAACCTCACAATGATTACAGTCACCATAACCTGATCCCAATGTATAATACAGAATAATATATTGTGTAAATATATTACAATATATTGAATAATACATAAGGAATTGCTGCTTTCATATATTGAAAAAAATTTGACAATATTTTTACTTACATATCACAATACATGTCATTTTATATTAATTAATATACTATAATATATATGTATATGTGATAAGATATGGTACTGCATGTGTAAAAACCTATTGAACACATATATACTCATGCAATATATGCATACACATATTGAAATATATATTTATTATGTTTAACAATCATTTATGATATACCTGTTTCATATTTTAAAATATAGCAATAGTTTACTATAGAATAAGCACACCCGCTCATATTTAGTGAACAGCCATTCATTTTTAACTAGAATAATATATAATTTAACAGTGTTTGGCCAATCATCTTCCTGACCACAGACTCTTCTCTTCTGCACAATCATAACCCCATAAACCTTTACAATTCAAAATAACACAGCATTAAACACTAACAGATCTCCCCCTATATTAATACTGAGCAAAAACACATGAAATAGCACTTCATTTTAAATGTTGTACTCTCCTTTAACAGTCAGAAGCAAAGCATGCTGGGAACTATAATCTGCTTTAACTCGTTCCATGAATGTGTATATATGTGTGTGTACAGGCCAGTGGCCCCAGAGCCAGTAGCAGAACAACAAAAATAGGGAACAAAAGATTTTTCACCTGCCCCTCCACCGGGGGAGGAGCGGACTCACCATCTCCTGAAGAGCAGAATCCAGTGCCTCGGGTTCGCCCGTCCCAAGAATGCCGCTTGCTCTGGCGCTTCATGGGCCTGGCAGGGGCAGAGATGGGCTGTGCCGCTTCCCTGCTGCCCGCTCCAAGCTGCGGCCGGGATGAGGGCTGCTGCTGGGGCCGCACTGGATCGGAGATGGATGCAGCAGGAGGGCGCCCTTGGCGACGAGCGGGCTGCAGCGGGCCGCCGGGGCAGGCTTTGTTGTCTGATCATCTCTGTCCGCTTCTGTGCGGTGGAGAACTGGGCCAGGCTCTCCACCGCATAACCAAAGAGGCCTGCCTTGGAGATCGGGGAGTCCAAGAAGCGGTGCTTGTCGGATTCCTTTATATCTGCTAGGTTCAACCATAGGTGGCGCTCCTGGACCACCAGCGTGGATATCGTCTGACCGAGGGACCGTGCCGTGACTTTTGTCACCTGAAGGGCAAGGTCCATCACCGTGTGCACCTCCTGCATCAAACCTGGGTCAGGACTGCCCTCGTGCAGCTGCTTCAACACCTTGGCCTGGTAGGCTTGCAGGAGGGCCATGGTGTGCAGGGCAGATGCGGCCTGTCCAGCTGCTATGTAAGCCTCAGCCGTTGAAACGGATGAGAACCCACGAGCCTTGGACAGGAGATGTAGATTACCCCACCAGGCAGCAGCACTCCACGGGCAAAGCTGCACCGCAATAGCGCTCTCGACTGGGGGGATCTCCACATACCCCTTAGCCGCCCCGACATCAAGGGCAGTGAGGACAAAAGAAGCACTAGCTCTGTTTCGGGCAGAAAAAGGTGCCCTCCAAGACCTAGTCACCTCCTCATGCACTTCTGGGAAGAATGGAACCGGAGGCAGCTGACGTCGAGCGGCCTGCGCCCCCGGGAACCAATCGTCTAGCCTGGAGCGTTCAGGAGAAGGAGGAGGAGAGGAGAGATAGTCATAGAGACAATCAAGTGTATGCGCTCACCACACACCAGCTACAGGTGGAGAGGAGAGAGAGTCACAGAGACAATCAAGTGTATGCGCTCACCACACACCAGCTACAGGTGGAGAGGAGAGAGAGTCATAGAGCTAATCAAGTGTATGCGCTCACCACACACCAGCTACAGGTGGAGAGGAGAGAGAGTCATAGAGCCAATCAAGTGTATGCGTTCACCACACACCAGCTACAGGTGGAGAGGAGAGAGAGTCATAGAGCCAATCAAGTGTATGCTCTCACCACACACCAGCTACAGGTGGAGAGGAGAGAGAGTCATAGAGCCAATCAAGTGTACGCGCTCACCACACACCAGCTACAGGTGGAGAGGAGAGAGAGTCATAGAGACGATCAAGTGTATGCGCTCACCACGCACCAGCTACAGGTATGTGTGTGTGTGTGTGTGTGTGTATAATATATATATATATATATATATACATATATATATATATATATATATATATATATATAGTAGTGCTGTCAAACGATTAATCTCATCCAAAATCAAGGTTTTTGTTTACATAATATATGTGTGTGTGTGCGTGCCGTATATATTTAAAATGTATATATTTAAGACAAATATGTTATGTTTTTACATAATAAATATATTTATGTATAGTATAAAATATATTAATATAAATGTATATACATGTAAATATTTTAAAAACATATACAGTTGAAGTCAAATGTTTACACCCCCCTTGCAGAATCTGCAAAAATAATAAGATAATAATAGTTGTGACTTGAGTTTTTTTGTTTAGTGATAGTGGTTCATGAGTCCCTTGTTTGTCCTGAACAGTTCAACTGTCTGCTGTTCTTCAGAAAAATCCTTCAGGTCACACAAAATCTTTGGTTTTCCAGCATTTTTGTGTATTTGAACCCTTTCCAATGATGACTGTATGATTTTGAGATGCATCCTTTCACACCGAGGGCAACTGAGAGACTCATTTGCAACTATTACAGAAGATTCAAACACTTACTGATGCTCCAGAAGAAAAAACTGTGCATTGAGAGCCGGGGCGTGACCTTTGAACAGAATGAAGATGTGTATATTTTTATTGTTTTGCCTAAATATCATATTTTATTCATTTAGTACTGCCCTTCAGAAGCTACAGAAGATACTTACATGTTTTCCAGAAAGAAAATTTAATTTAAATGTACCTTGCTCTTCAAATAAAAAAAGTATGAAAGTATGAACAACTATCACTAAACAAAAGACAAACACAGCTGTGGATCATTCAGGTAACAACACAGTATTGAGAATTAGGTGTATGTAAACTTTTGAACGGGGTAATTTTTATAAATTCAACTATTATTTTCTCTTATGGACTACATGTAAACATATTTTATGTGAAATATCTTATTCAGGTCAGTACAAAATAAACAATAGCATGCATTTTATATGATCCCTCTTACTTGGTAAAATAATCAACATTTAGCAGATTCTGCAAGGTCTGCAAGGTTTGTAAACTTTTGACTTCAACTGCTAATGTTTTAGCACATCTGATCTCTTCTGATTCCAGCATAAGAGCTAAAAGCTCAGCCCCATACTCAGCCCCAATCCCTGCTCCAAAGTGATGTTCATGATAATGAGTGTTTAACATGGGTTACTGGACTGTGCTTTGAATTTTATCAGACATGGGAGAGTCTGATATTGGATATTTGAACGGGACAAATCTTGTAGTTACTTACCTATAGTTACAAAATAAGTTGGATAATATTCTACAACATATGAGTAGATTGACTTTTATTTTATATTAGACTTTTATTTTGACGAGTGGCGCGCAGGAAGAGCGTCACGTGCTGGCATCGCTTCCTGTGGTGAAGGGATTTCCGTCAACAACAGATCAATTTGATCAAAACATCAGCGACGAGCGGAAACGGGGTTTTTCTCTCTGAAGTGAAAATATATATCTCCAAAGCTGATTTCAGTATCCACATCTGTTCAAACAAGCCTGACACGTAAGACAGAATGTTAGTATTATCATCACTTGTTTATAACGTTTACAATGGCGTTATTTATACTACTGTGAGTAACGTTAACGTACACGACAGCTTTCTGGAGATGCGTTCAATTATTTTCACGTTAACGTTATAAAAATGCTTTTAAAGCAATAATAAACCGTGAATAATTACTTATTTTTATGTACCATCCCACATTCAAAAATACTAACGTTAGTGTTTTCGAGCCACACTATAGTAAAGTACTTCAGTAGTTGTTTGTGGTAATATAACAACTATACTAATATAAACAAATTACTTTATCCAATACTTTACTGTGTTTTCTACAGCTACAGGGTATATTATACTGTTTAAAAACTACAGTATTTATCAGTTCACTACAGTATGCTGTACCATTCATTAACAGTGTTGTAAATACACTTCACTATAGTATGGTTCACTATACATAGTGTTTTTTTCATGTGGGATGATTTTTATGCAACTGATAGGACTCAAGAGTCCGTTTTAAACATAATAATAATTGTAAGACAGTGTCCTTTGGATCACGTAACCGCACTTGCTGACAGATCTGATTGTAGAGAAATCATTTGAATGTGGATCTGCTGAATATTTGTCATGGGTTAGTCTGTTTTGGGTTGTTTCAGCGCAGGATGGACTCTCAGGTGGTGCGCAGGGGCATCAGCGTCCAGCAGTCTGACCTGGTGTGTATCAGAGGATGCGGTTTCTACGGAAACGCCGTCTGGCAGGGCCTCTGCTCCAAATGCTGGCGAGAGGAGAACCAGTGCACCAAAACCAAGCAGATAGAGGATGACCGAGCGCTGGCCGAGAGGTGAGAGACTGGCTGATGAGCGATGCTTCATTATTCTGCTCTGTTGTGATCAGCTGCTGTGTGTCTGACAGGCTACAGAAAGAGGAGCAAGCAGCGTATGCCAGCAGCCGTAGTGAGGAGGCGCCTTCACAACCAGAGTCCTCCAAAACACCCAGCGTGCCCATGGTGAAGAGGCTTTTCACCTCCGCTCCCAAAACACCTGCAAGGAGAGGTACGACAGGGAGCTTACGCCGCATCACACACAGGGTTCATTTGATCATGGAAGCAAGTAGACCGGACAAATAAACCTTAGAAATTATGTTGTGAGTATATGAATAAATAGCTTTCCATTGATGTATGGTTTGTTATGATAGGACAATATTTGAAAATCTGGTGCAAAGAAATCTAAATATTGAGAAAATCACCTTTAAAGTTGTTCAAATGAAGTTCTTAGCAATGCGTATTAATAATCAAAAATTTAGTTTTTATATATTTACGGTAAGAAATTAATTAAATATCTTCATAGAACATGATCTAAATATCCTAATGATTTTTGACATAAAATACAAATTTATGAAAAAGAATTTGACCCATACAATGTATTTTTGGCTACTTACAAATATACCCCTGCGACTGGTTTTGTTGGTCCAGGGTATATATATATATATTTACATTTAGTCATTTAGCAGATGCTTTTATCCAAAGACAATAGAAGCAATCAAAACCAACAAAAGAGCAGTAATATGTAAGAGCTGTGAGAAGTCTCAGTTAGCTTAATGCAGTACGCAAGAGTTTTTTAAAGTGCCCCATTGTGCCATTTTTAAGGTTGCTAATATTGTTTTATGAGTGTCCTAAAACAGGTTTACATGCATACAAGGTAAAAAAAAAACAATTTTCTCAAAAAATAGCTTTAATTTTACCTCATTTCTACATGATTCCTAAAACGACTCATTCGAAGAATCAGTCTCTCTAAACCCCGCCTTTCCGTGAGCCCTCGCTGCTGTGATTGGTCTACAGCACGAATGACAGCCGTGGGCGGAGTTTATGCAAATGTGTTACTTCGTGACGTACAGCCGTAACAGAATAAGATTTGAATTCCTGATGACTCGTTTAGACGATTGAGAGCCGACTATTTTTTTGACACACTATAACTTTATTTATCGTGCGCTGTTGGCTTCACAACATTGCTGGAAGTTTATGTTACATACTGCTACATGACACACTGCATGAAACGGTCATGTTAGACGGTCAAGTGTTGTTGTTGTTTTCTGGTAATGCTCAGCTCTAAAGTATTTAGTTGTGAGTGTAATCCCTAACAGGGTTTCTGAGGGGTTTAAAAGGGTCTTACAAAGTCTTAATTCATCCTTTCAGAAATGTAAGACCAGGAAAGGCTCTTAAATCATAGCACAACGTCTTGCATTTATACAGTCGTGGCATTACATGTTGCATTCTTCTGTGTTTTTCTCCTATATTCTGATACAGACATCTTTAGATCAAGATATATTCACTTAAAGATGCAAATATAAAGTCTTGTTTTCTGATAAAATTGAACAAAAGTGAGTTTTACTTCAAATGAGAATAATATCCGTCAGTGGGGGATGAAAACTTGTTTCCCTTCAAATTAAGTTTCTGAGCCCATTGGCAGATATTAATCTCGTTTTAATCATAATCATTTGATGTTGATTAACTTGCCTTCTTTTCTTGTGTCATTTTGCTTTTAAAGGAAATGCATCTTGATTTAAGGATCTTTAGACATTTTGTACCTCAAAACGGAGAAAGGATATTACATTTTTTGATCAGGAGGTGCAATACAAATTATTCCCATATTCTAGTGGTATAAAGGAAAGATAATATATATATTTTTTTTTGGAAAAAAATAATTATGAGAAGTTGTGAATAGAGTTGATTTAGAAAGAAATGGAAGAAGTATGCAGTGAAATGCAACATTAGAAAGTTTTAGTCTTTTCTGGGTAAAGAATGCAGTAACATTTTCTAAACCTAGCTTCAGAAAAAATATAATTTCAGAAATCCCAGACCTACCAGTAAGAGTGCACGCTGTTATGAACGACAAAGGAGGCCGTTTTTGTTATTAAGCAAATAAATTATTTGTTTACTGATTTTTTTGACATATTCTTAAAATATTTGTGTTTTCTCTTTATTAAGACAGGTGGTCTAATAAATTCTTAAGCACTGTGTGTTTTCATAGCATTAGTTGGCACGTTTGTTTGCTTTAGGCAGAATGTGGAAGTGTTTTTGTGAATACAAAAAAAGTTTTTTTATACGATTAATAGAAAAATAATCGGCCAACTAATCGAGTGTCAAAATAATCATCCCTACTTGAAGTCATGTGACATGTTGCACACATGCCGTCTCGCTCTTGTTCTCACGCAGATGCAGGAGCTCCAAAGACGTCCGTGAGCCAGAGCCGACAGCCCAGTGCAGAACGTGACCATGTGACACAGCACTTCATCGACTTCCTCAAGACCTTCCAGAGACCTGGATATGACATCTTTAAACAGTGCCATGCCTTCGTGGAAAATATTGCACACAGAAAGGTGAGAAACAAGCATGCTGGTGTTTTCCAGCATCCATGCTTTGGAAGCAATAAAAGCAGAATTTTGTATTAGATCAACAATTTGTAATTAACTAAATGTTTTATTTCTGTTTGTGCTGCAGGTGGCTGTAGGTGGTGAAGATTTATCAGAGTCTGTGCAGGATTTCTATCAAAGCATGTCTGAATACCTACAGACCAACTTAAAAGGTGCAACATGCATTGTTTGTCGTTTTCATGTAAATAATAAATCAGAGAGACATTTTCATTTATTTTATAAGATTCATTGAATTAACTATATAAGGGGTTGGCAACCTTTTGTCATTAAGTGGGTTTTTTTTGTCACTAAGTATAATTTTCATAGTTATTAAATGTGCCAGCAATCACAAACTTGTTTATTTGAATTAGTAATATTTAGGGATGCAAAACAGTGCCTCGTGCATCACCCTCATTATATGTGACCTTGGAGCTCAAAACCAGTCATAAGTGTCAATTTTCCGAAACTGATATTTATGCATTATCTAAAAGCTGAATAAATAATATTTCCATTGACGTATGGTTTGTTATGATCGGACAATATTTGTAAATCTGGAATCTGAGGGTGCAAAAAAAAACTAAATATTGAGAAAATCATCTTTAAAGATGTTCAAATGTAGTTCTTAGCAATACATATTTTTTATAAAAAATTATGTTTTGATATATTTACGGTAGGAAATTTACTAAATATCTTCATGGAACATGATCTTAATATCCTAATGATTTTTTGGCATAAAATAAAAATGTATAATTTTGACCCATACAATGTATTTTTGACTATTGCTACAAATATCCCCCTGCTTTTGTCCTCCAGGGTCACGTATGTGTGTGGAAGGTGCGGGAGTCTGTATACAGAGATATAAACCCATGCAGACACATAGTATGACTGAAGCTAAACTTAAGCACTACTACTCAGTGGTCACAGAAAATGGTTGATTTAACCTGCACGCTTGTGTTAACTTGCACAGTTTAATTTTCTCACTTCAATTGTATCTATAGCTGTGAAATGAATGAACGGGCAATGTGGAAGGATATAGGTTGTTATGCATGTGCAGGGGACTTTGTTTAAATGAAATACATACACACCTCTCTTGCTATTGACACATGGCAGTGATTGTGTCCCGTCTGCGTGGCAGTGTTAGCATGTGTGCTGTAGGTTGCCGAGCCCTGCTCTATATAGTCTATGTGTGTTGTCAGGGTCTCCAGATGTGATGGAGACGGTGATGGATGAGGTGGAGCGGTATGTGATGGGCCGTCTGTATAAGCAGGTCTTCTGCCCTGAAAACACAGATGATGAGAAGAAAGACCTGGCCATCCAGAAGAGAATCAGGTGTGCTGAAAGTGTTTGTGTAGTCAAGTGAGTTGAAACATGAAGAATAAAAACAGCATAACACTTTGTGTGTGTGTGTGTGTGTGTGTGTGTGTGTGTGTGTGTGTGTGTGTGTGACTGTGTTTGTGTGTGTGTGTGTGACTGTGTGTGTGTGTGTGTGTGTGTGTGTGTGTGTGTGTGTGTGTGTGCACGTGTGTGTGCACGTGTGTGTGTGTTTTCAGGGCTCTGCACTGGGTGTCCATTGCGATGCTGTGTGCTCCAATAGACGAGCAGATCCCTAAAGTATCAGATAGTGTGGAAAGAGCCATAACAGGTACAGACACACGTGTGCGTCATTATACACTCACAGCTGAGACGAGCAGATGTATTGTGAACTTAGGATAACACTTGCTTTATAAAACAGACAATATTAGTGCTACTATCTGATTTGGTGAAGCACATATGCAGCTGTCATACAATAATCCATATGCACATATATGCTGCTACATTGTTCAAAACATTAAAGCAATAATTCACCTGTGCCTTTTTGCTTTGAGATATTTACATAAACTCATTTACAATGCATTTCACTTACATAATTAATTATTTCTGAGTAAACCTAAACACTTAATGTAATTTAAGAGGCAGAGAAATGTATTAAGCTTTGCTAAAAGTTTATAAAATCATGCATTTTGTTGTTAAAAGATAATGCACCGATGAACCATGCATCATGTAAATGTTGTTGTTGTTGTTGTTTTTTTAATAGACCTGATTGACTTGGACTCTAAAAAGGTTCCTAAGGAGAAGCTGGCGTGTGTCACCAGGTGTAGTAAACACATCATGACGGCCGTCCAGGGCAGTAAGAAAGCCGCCGCCTCCGCTGATGACTTTCTGCCCACTCTCGTCTACATCGTGCTGAAGGCCAATCCTCCTCGATTACACTCCAACATCCAGTACATCACCCGCTACTGCAACCCCAGCCGCATCATGAGCGGAGAGGACGGCTATTACTTCACTAACCTGGTAAGGATGCACTTTCACCTCGTGCTTATCGTGCAGTATTAGCACAGACACAACGTACAGCACTTTCAGATTTAGTAAGTATTTTATCTACAGGAGCCTGGATTAAATCCACAGCACTCCATGTTAATAATCTTAGCCATGCCTGTGTCAGTCATACTAGTGCTCTTAGTGATGAAACCTCTAGGTGTTAACCTTCAGTTTGTGTCGTCCTCAGATGATGATTCCTCAGATAATGTGTTTTTTACAGGGTTTGGAAAAGTGTGAAAAATATTTTTGTTTCCAGACTTTTGCCCCTATTTAGGAATTATAACAGAAAAGTAAGAATTTAATGAAAATACATGTATCGTACAAGAAGCAAGGTTTCATTATACCTGTTTAGTGATTGTTAAATATGCACTTTTTCATTATGCAAAATTCATGTAATAAGCATTGTGGTTATCTTCTCTCTTTGCATAGCCTCGGGGACCTTTGCAAACATATACAGACTGTTATGTGCGCACAAAAAAACATTAAACTTACTTAGCATAGGACGATGCACACTGATCCACCTATTGTGCCATCAGCCCGTTTCATGGTGTGGTTTCTTGGCCACCATCAGACTATGCATTAAAGAGGGCTTGAAATATACTGCCCTAATGAAAGCCACATTTTAAACACGTTTTTTTTACAGTACCAGTCTTTTTTAGAGACCCTTGAACTTGGCAAATGCATTTCGGGTCATGGTTTATGTGCCGCCACAGAGGATGTGTTAAAGTAGACATCACGCCTTGATATTAGAGGCACTAGCATAAGAAAATAAAAGAAGATCTCTATAAATTCATGTGCATCCATGCTCTGCTTTTATTCATGGTAAGATGGCAGTGATGCACAAAGGAAATAAGTTATATAAAACTAGAAATTGTAATGCGTAAGCATGTAAAATAAATCCCCATGCACATGTGAATAGTTTCTCGAGGGCACAAAAATGTTTCTTGTGTGCATGTATTTTGTTTAGTCTTTTATTATTTGTTATTTTAGGGGCTCTCTATGGAAAACCTGGGTGAAGTGTGCTGGTATTTTAGTAAGTGATTTCACCTGCTAGACTAAAAAAAACATTTACAGACCAGAAGAGCAAAGAGATGTAAGACTCTTTTCATGCCAGGCAGGACAAAAGCACTCTATGGTCTTCAGACTTTATCTGTTACTATGGGGTGCATGCAAGACTTATTATACACTTGAGTTGTGTAGTTCTTCATAGGGTGCACCTGAGTCTTTTGTGGCTTCTTCCTTGGTTTATTTACCAGCTAAGGAATTGTTGAATAAATAAAAACTATGATAAATGGAGGGAGTTTGTCAGCTGGTGAGTATTTGTGAGATATTGTTAACTTGTAGAGCCTATATTAACAACACAAGGAAGACACAAATGTGACCCTGGACATCAAAGCAGTCTTAAGTCGCTGGGGTATATTTGTAGCAATAGCCAAAAATACATTTTATGAGTCAAAATTATCATTTTTATTTTATGCCAAAAATCATTAGGATATTAAGATCATGTTCCATGAAGATATTTAGTACATTTCCTGCCGTAAATATATCAAAACATAATTTTTGATTATTAATATGCATTGCTAAGAACTTAGTTTGAACAACTTTAAAGATGATTTTCTCAATATTTAGATTTTTTTGCACCCTCAGATTCCAGATTTTCAAATATTGTCCGATCATAACAAACCATATATCAATGGAAAATTATGTATTCATCTTTCAGATGATGCATAAATCTCAATTTCTAAAACTTGACCCTTATGACTAGTTTTGTGGTCAAGGGTCTCAAATGTGATATGTATTTTATTTTTATTTGACCAAAAAAACTAACACGGCTACTAAATTAATTTTCAGAATTTTTTTAATCTCAAGAAAATAGTTGCTTATAGACTTTATGCGTCAAAGAAACAAGTGTTGTGTCAGAACATATTTCTATTAGCTGGTGAAGTGTATTTGCTTATTATAGAGTTAACAAAAGTCATCTTGTGAAATATTATAAAATAAGTGGTTTATTCATACATTCATACTTTCACGCTGTAGAAATTCAATCCAGAAGACAATAAACGCAGTGCTAAAAAGAAGCAGGGCTACATAAAATATATAGGATCTAGTCTTCTTTCTCATGTTGACTTATCATTTAGAACTGATTTAACATTTAATGCAATTTCCAAAATGGAAAATTATCTTTCATAAAAAAATTTTTTTTTGTTCTTGGCTAATCACATGCCCCAGTAATGCAATCCCTAGCAATGAGAAGCCCTCTTCTTTCCCTCTTAGAGGTGTCTGGGGAAATGCTAAATGTAATGCAGGATCTTGACCAGCTCTTTAATCAGGCCTGAACTTGTTCCTGTTGCAGTGTTGCGCCGTGGCCTTCCTCGAGAAGCTTGACGCGCAGTCGCTGAACCTGAGTCATGAAGACTTTGAGCTCTACATGTCCGGTGCATCGTCTCCGCCGGGTCCCAAGACCGCTTCATCCGGCCACAGCTCACAGAAGCCCTCGGCAGAACCACAGCTGAAGGAGACGGACCTCATCGAGTGGAGCGACGGCCAGGAGCTCTCAGTGCTGGGCATGCTGGAAGGGCCTTCTGTAAGGACACACACCTTCACTATTGACTCGGAGAACATAGACGGCGACAGCCTGCCTCCTCCACTACAGCCGCAGAAGTTCGCTGGATAGCTCCTGTCTTAACCGGGCCCAGGTTAGTGATGGGCTTTGGGCCTGTAATGGGACTGAATACATTCAGAAGTCATAGGTTTATATTTGACTCCAAAGTGAAAAAGGCTAGTTTTAGGACCATTATGATTTTTCATGGTACTGTGTAAAAAGCAAACAAACTTGATATTATAAAGTATTTATATAAATCATGGTTGTACTGCATTTAATTGGTGTAAACTATTGATGTCAAACGATCCAAAATAAAAAAAAATATTTACATGATATATTAATTATGTATATATAAATACACAGATATTTAGAAAATATTGACATGTGTATATTTATATTCATATAATTGATATATAAATATATAAACATACAATTTTTCTGAAATATATACACGCATGTGTGTGTATTGATATATATATACATCATAAATATACACATATATTATGTAAACAAAAACTTTATTTTTGGATATGATGAATCGTTTGACAGCATTAGTGTAAATATAAATGTTAAAAATTGTATTACTGAGAATAACTACAGAGAAAGAGAGATATGTGTTTTGAAAATAATGTTACAATGACAAAAAAAAATGAATTAGGCTCAAAAAATTATCCGAATTTGATTAATGCTGGAGTGAAATATGGCCTGGGAATGTTTCATTCGCTTGTGATGTAATGATGTAGATTGACCTCCTTTCAACATTTTCCGTTCATTTAGACAAGAAGAGTGCGAATTTAGACCGGTGTTAACATTACATTTATTGTTTCTTGCACTGATTTTATTGCTTTATGAAACTCACTGAAATATGAGAATACATAACTTATTAGTTCATATAATTTAAGTTTTTCTTCAACTTTGGAACTTAAGTTAACTTAAAGGGACAGTACACCCAAAAATGAAAATTGTGTCATCATTCAAGTATTTCCAAACCTGTATGAATGTGTTTGTTCTGAACACAAAGGAAGATATTTTGAAGAATGTTTGTAATCAGGCTGTTTTGGGGCCACATTCTTCAGAATATCTTCTTTTGTGTCCAAAACAAACACATTCATACAGGTTTGGAAATACTTGAATGATGACACAATTTTCATTTTTGGGTGAACTGTCCCTTTAAGTTTCAACTCGACTTCCTTAAGTCTTCTGGCCATTATTATTTCCATTAGTGTTCCTAATGAAAAATAAGGACAGCACTGCTGTGGGTGAAATCTATCTACAGGTACCTATTAATAGATTAGTTGAGTGACTCAGAATCTGGTGATCTTGTCTGTGGTCATTGTTATGCTAGGATTTATTAATGCATGCTGTGATGATGAACAGTAGTTATGCTACAGACGAGCTTCAATCCAAGGTGTGGTTTAATGGACAAATGTATAATAAATGAATCCTTTAAAAAAATGATAATCATATATTTATTTAATGCATATTTATAATGAAGAAATGCTGTTACGGTATGATGAGTTTATGATTTAGTGAGTTAATTATTTTAAATATGCTTTTGACATAATATGAAAAATATTGCTTATGCATGCATAGTTACAGTTTTGCTGTGGTATGTGGTATATCCCATTACGGACAGTCTGTAACCTCACTTAGTTATCTAAATGATCTGGGTATGAAGCCAGAAATATGCTATTTAAACAGTTATTAATAAAGTTATCTACTGAAGGAATAGAAAACACTGGTGTTTAATTTGTTTCCACCAAATATTAAAATGAGTTTTGGTTAAAAAGGCACTTTTTTTTTTTTTAAATGAAACAAGGAAAATTTAAAATAAAATGGGGGGGGGGGGGGTGGTAAAACTCACACAAAACCTCATTTGTGACCCTGGAGCACAAAACCAGTCTTAAGTGTCAATTTTTTTACATTGAGATTTATACATCATCTGCAAGCTGAATAAATAATATTTCCATTGATGTATGGTTTGTTATGATCGGACAATATTTGTAAATCTGGAATCTGAGGATGCAAAAAAATCTAAATATTGAGAAAATCATCTTTAAAGTTGTTCAAATTAAGTTCTTAGCAATGCATATTAATAATAAAAAATTAAGTTTTGAAATATTCACGGTAATAAATTTACTAAATATCTTCATGGAACATGATCTTAATATCTAATGATTTTTGGCATAAAATAAAAATCAATAATTTTGACCCATGCAGTGTATTTTTGGCTATTGCTACAAATATACCCCAGCGACTTAAGACTGCTTTTGTGCTCCAGGGTCTTATATGAATTTTAAACAATACTTTTTTTTAAGCACAATTGTCAGTTTTTTTTTATGGAGTACCTATAATTGAACTTCAAACGAGCATCACACGATGTGTGGTTTTGATATCTGACAGATTGAAGAAGTGTGTATGAATGTGCTTCTCCAGTTTATTCAGATTATTTAATGCTTCACGTATTTATCACAGTTTAGTGGTTGATGAGTGTTTGCATTACAAATGGTCATTTCATTTTCAACCACCTCCTAATATAGTTGAAAGTGGACAAGCTCAAATCATTTTCAAATCAAATCACTTTTATTGTCACATAAATAAATCTCGTATGTAGTGCTGTGTCGGATTGACCAAAATGTGGGATAAAGCAAGATACAGGAGAGGCCGGATGAAGACATTAGCCGCTTTCACACATTAAATTTGGTTACTGTATAATTGCCAGGTTGACTCTTTCTGGTAAATGTACCGCATCTGCTGTTCACACAAGCAGCAGCTTACCATCCATCCATCAAACTATTAAGATACTATTAATACCTCAGCACCGAAACACCAAAATATATTACAAATAAAAGTCAATTTCTTTACTGATTTAAAATGACGTGTCTCCTTTAAAACTTAAATGTAAACAGCCTCTGCTGTGATTTGGTAACACTTTATTTTAAGGTGTCATAATATAGAGTAATTACATAGTTAAGTACTTTGTTGTAGCTGTTGTACTAGCATGAAACAAAATGTACTGTTACACACATACACAGCTGCTTATGTAACCAAAGGATTGTTACAAATGTGTTGCAGACTTTATACAATGTATTTATTTATGTAAGTACACAGACATAAGCTACTTAAAATAAAGTGTATCAAGATTATACTTAAGTGCACTTCATGTGTATCTATACTGTACAGCTTAGTTTGATTTAACCCACCGGTACACAGCTTAAATACATGTAATATATTTATAATTACATTACAATTACACAAACATAACCTACTTAAAATAAAGTGTATCAAGGTAGTACTTAAGTGCACTTCATGTGTATCTATACTGTACAGCTTAGTTTGATTTAACCCACCGGTACACAGCTCAAATACATGTAATATATTTATAATTACATTACAATTACACAAACATAACCTACTTAAAATAAAGTGTATCAAGATAGTACTTAAGTGCACTTCATGTGTATCTATACTGTACAGCTTAGTTTGATTTAACCCACCGGTACACAGCTCAAATACATGTAATATATTTATAATTACATTACAATTACACAAACATAACCTACTTAAAATAAAGTGTATCAAGATAATACTTAAGTGCACTTCATGTGTATCTATACTGTACAGCTTAGTTTGATTTAACCCACCGGTACACAGCTTAAATACATGTAATACCTTTATAATTACATTACAATTACACAAACATAAGCTACTTAAAATAAAGTTTATCAAGATAATACTTAAGTGCACTTCATGTGTATCTATACTGTTCACCATAGTTTGATTTAACCCACCGGTACACAGCTTAAATACATGTAATATGTTTATAATTACATTACAATTACACAAACATAAGCTACTTAAAATAAAGTATATCAAGATAGTACTTAAGTGTACTAGTAGCTGTGTAACAGACTCTGTGTGTATCATATGTGTATCTATTCCATCTACATAATTACAAACTGTAATTACAGGCTGTTTCATAACTTAGTTACATGGTAAGTACATTTTGTTTCATGCAAGTACAACAGCTACTACTAAGTACTTAACTAGGTAATTACTCTGTATTATGACACCTTAAAATAAAGTGTTACCCATTTTTGCGTATGAAATCAGTGTTATAAGTAGGAGTCTTTAGAAAAATGTTACTGCTTTTTACTACTACAGCTGCCAAGATGAACTAACCATGAAAATATGTATATTTAGAGCTACTCCCATTGCATAAAACTTTGCTGAGCATTGTAGCCGATCACAGTTATATCTTTTGAGCATGTAAAAGCAATGGACTTGGACACTGTGTTTCTTTATTATGTTTTTTAGCTACTTCTTTCCTTGTTTTCTTTTTCTGTTTCAGCCATTTTATCTTTACAGACAAACATAATGTAAGGTATAGACTATGGATTTATTTGCTTTGAAAAAATATTTTTAAAAATCAAGACTGTGTGATCAATTAGCTTGAGAACAGAATGCAATATTTAGTTTTGACAAATATTGGGATTTTTATTTCCAGAACCCAAATTAGTAGACATATGAGAACTGTTTTCATGAAGGCAGAACATTTTAACATTAAAACCTTCCTAAATTGTGCTTCCGTTGATGTGAAATCAAACTTTATCCATTTATATCGGCCTTGTTTTCTAATGCACTCACCTCATTCATTTTCTTCAAAAGTACTCAAAAACTTAAATTTTTATAAAATAAACTATGATTCTTTCTCTTGTGAAATATTGTTGCATTTCACAGGCATAATTTCGAACTATTTCTTCAGTCAGGTTTCCAATGAAATAGTGTGAGAAGATTAACAGTGTCTTACCTTTGGACGGTTATCCCAACGTTCATGAGGGCGAGTCATTCTTACGCTGCATAGGCCACAGCTGTCTAGTTCATATTTTCTTATTGCGCTAAACGCTGAATTTCTTTGCTGTACTGTTTTTTCTCCCAAGAGGATGGGTGCTCTTGTAGACACCAGCTACACCTTCAGTAAGATAGCATACAATCATCCTGATGTGTCACTTTAAAAACAGTCCTGTAGCAATAGAGGTTAGCTTTCACCGTCATAGTAGTAAGCGGTTGGATTTAGTTATTTTGACTCTTGAGATGGTGGCGTTTACCTCAGGGATGCATGGTTATAAATCGCACTCTGCTCAGTTTATTCCAACTCGTGTGACTGTTTCTGAGGTAAGACCTCAAGAGTGTGGGTAAAATTAAAATATTGCTTATTTCTGCTTTTACATAATTGGAAAGACAAACCATCTCGAGTGCAATAATTAAATGTCTTATTTCAGGCGAACTGAGCACTTGGTGAACACTTTCCTGTTGGTGACTGTGCATGGGCAGGTCATTGTTTTGTAGGATGTATGTAAATAGGAAAGGCTTTATTATAGGATACCACATCATGAACGCCTGCCTCGTGCTCTAGCACACACATAACCTCAGGTTGGAAAAAAAGATGCTGGGACATATACTATACTGTACCTGCACAGGCATTGTGAGAATTCGGGATCTGGACCTGAGGCTGGTGTTGACCTACATAATGTAAGTGGCTATGATATTTAATTTGTATCCCTCTTTTTCAAAAATCAAATGAGCTTTCTTGTTTTGTCTTAAATAGCCCATTAGCCTTTGGGACATGACTTAGAATTGGGACATATAACACTTTTTGGGACAATTTCTGTCTTTGTGTTCTGAAAAGCATATTTTTTAGGTCATTTTTGAGTCTAATAAATCCATCAGCCAGTTTCCTGATTAAATGTAGTTGTGGTCACACTTTATTTTAAAGGAACACTCAAATTTTCTTTTTAAGTAGGCTCATTTTACAACTCCCCAAGAGTTAAACAGGTGAGTTTTACTGTTTTCGAATCCATTCAGGCCATATCCGGGTCTGGCACTTTTAGCGTAGCTTAGCATAGATCATTGAATCTGATTCGACCGTTAACATCTAGCTCAAAAATGACTAAAGCGTGTCGATATTTTTCCTATTTAATACTTGACCCTTGTGTAGTTACACCATGTACTAAGACTGATGGAAAATTACAAGTTGTGATTTTCTTGGCCGATTTTCCACCTCCCCATATCCTCCTCTATTTCTGTTTTACTCCCTCTAGGTGTTACCGTAATGGGGGGTTGAACTCGGCCCAAGCCAAGCCTTGGGGTTGAGCCTCCATTAAGGACAGCAAGCCAAGTTTGTTTACCATTAACCATCAGGACTGGATGGGCAGGCAAACTCGTGAAAAGTAGTAATAAACAGCCAAAATACTAGTATTCTTGTTAATAGTGAGAATTGGTCCTTAAAGTGCTACCAAACATTTGTTTGCCGACATTGTACATTTTCACTTTGTTGTGAGGAAAGTGAAGCGTTAATCAAAGTGATATTTCTTTGCTTGATTTTATTACTTGCTCAGAAACCCATCAACCCAAAGCCTACATTGTGATTTGTGTTTCATACAATACATAACATATGATTTATGTTGATTTTGTTGACCCTATGAGTAATGAACTGTTTATGGAATAATGCCTCTGAAACAAATATGTGTTGAGTGGAATATTCAATATACCTGTCTATATGTCGTAGAGGCTCATTGATATGTTACCACTCGACAAGAAGCTTAAATGGCACATGCTGAAAACATTGTCAGAATGATTTTTGTCAAATACTCTGATAAATAAAGACTGTATACAAAAAAGCATCTAATTAAAACAACTAGTTCTTAATTCATGTACTGAATGTTCAAAACAGTCGATAAAAAGAGATGCACAGTGCTCTCACAACACATACTGTTGACAATTTTGTGAATATGTAGTTTTGATTTTAGTTTTTTTTTCTGTTCAAAAGTTTTATTTTGCAATCAAATTAGCCTATCTGATGTGGTTAACAAAATGGGATACTCGTTGTAATACTCGTTTAAACGGTACACTTCTGTCTCTCTATGATAAAAATACTACATCTACTGTAATTGGTCGTAAATTTCTCCCATGTCCATGTCATGTAAAGTTCACGATCTAGCCGTGAAGGAGGTGTTAGTCCGGATAGAGCAAGAACCCAGAGAAGGTGCTGTCATCCTCGCTACTGGAGTAGACACCATTCCAGTCTCTCAACGTCTCTACCCACACCTGGTCTCCCACATCCAGCTTCAGGATCACTAGATTGGATGCCTGGTCAATGTCTTGACCCTGTTGGGTGTCTCTCGAACGTACCTTACGCACTCCATTCACCACCAGAGAAGCACGCAGCGGCTTGTTTCTCACCGTGATCTGGTAGGAGAACACATAAACTCCTGAGTAGGTGCAGTTGAATTTGCTCGTGGCTGTGTCGTAATGGTTTTCTCCATTGTAGAAGACCTTGTCAAAGCGAACTGGAAATCCTGATTGGGGAAAAGACTTGCTTGGATTCAAGCCGATGCTGAAAGCAGACCGTACTCTCGATTCAATTTGACCCATTGAGCCCTTCAGTCCCTGTAGGCCTCGGTCTCCACGTATCCCTTGGGGGCCGCGGTCTCCCTTCATTCCCCTCAGACCTCTCATACCTTTGACTCCTGCTGGTCCCCGTGCTCCTGGCTCGCCCTTTGCTCCGGGAATTCCTGGTTCCCCGCGTTCTCCGGCGATTCCTGGAGTCCCGTGCATGCCGTGTTGCCCAGATGGACCAGGGTCTCCACGCACACCTGGTGGTCCAGGATCAGCTGGCTCACCTTTCTGGCCCCTTTCTCCAAGTACACCGCACTCTCCTCTATCACCCTTTTCACCCTTTTCACTAGACATGCCTTGGGGTCCCGGTGGTCCATCTTTGCCTGGCTCTCCCTGATCACCTTTTGACGCATTCAAATTTGTATCTCCTTTTTCTCCTTTCGAACCTTTGTATCCTGGCAGTCCAGCTGCACCCTTCTCACCTTTAATACCCATCTCGCCTGTTTTAGTACAAATAAATTGCATTTATTCATCTTTATTTGGTATAACATTTAACCTAATGGATAACTGTGTTCACCTTTCATTCCAGCCTTTCCCTGGATGCCTGGAGATCCAGCCATTCCTATGTTTCCTTGATCACCTTTCCCTCCTGTTGAAAACAATAGGAAATCTCAAACATGCATGTTATCATCACAAAGATTACAGTTAAAATAACCAGGATAGTATCCATGTATAATCTACTGCTCAAGCATATACCTTTATCCCCTTTAGATCCTGAAAAGCCCTTTGACCCTATTAGGCCCGGCATACCTTTGGGTCCAGGTGCTCCTTTTTCTCCAGGTGGGCCTACAATATGGCATTAAACAACATGAGAAAAGCCAGGTTTTCCTCCACATACCTACAGTAAAAAACACTCTAAGGGCCAGATTTACTAACAACCTGTACCAAAATCTACTTAAGTCTACTGTTTGGATTTACAAAATGCATGCAGTGAAACATAAGCGATGGAAAGGCATGGGCACGGTTACTTTTGTGGCTTACCTTATAGAATACCCAGATAGCAACATAATTAATAAACACACCATCATGGCAGCCAGCAAAGACAAACATATCATAAAAAGAGTTATGAGACCAAAATACAAAACACTAATCACCATAATTGTGACTTCAAATAAAACAAACGTTGGATTTAAAGGGGTCGTACGACGTTGCTAAAAATAACATTATTTTGTGTATTTGGTTAAATTCAATGTGTTTGTGGTTTAAGGTTATAAAAGCACATTATTTTCCAAATATTGTACATTATTATTGCTCCTCTATGCTCCGCCTTTCTGAAACGCATTGATTTGAGAAGCGAGGTGTGCTCTGATTGGCCAGTGCATTGTGATTGGCCGAATACCTCAAACATGTAACGGAAATGTTACGCCCCTTATCGTATTGTGATGCCTTGTCCCGGCATGACCACACAAAAACAATAAAACCCATGATAAACGAGGCGTTTGTTGCATCCAGTTGTGACATAATTACTGATTATAATGAGTTATATTGTCTTTTTACACCTCGTGTAGCATCGCGCCATGCAAAAATGACCATGTCTGCATTTGTGATTGGAGAAACAACAAGCACTACTCTACACCGCTCAAAACTTGCATTTTAATAGTCAGTAGCAAATTCTTTAAAAATGAAAACATACTTGCAGGCTGTGAGTCTGAAGCACCAGACTGTCCTTGCGACGTTGGAATTGCCCCACAAGGCAGAAACTACCTTTTTGCACATTTGGCATTGTAGGCGACTCTCCCAGGTTCAGAAAATAATCCTCCGTAAAATGCACTGCACACACTCTAATATTTGAGTTGAACTGTTCTGGAACATTGTTGTAAATACAACTTAACCACTGATTTCTAGGAAGACCAAACAAAGTACTTTCTCTTTCACAGCATCTCCAGGACATGGCGTCGGCGGCAGCAACAACACTACATTTACAGGTGTTTAAATTAGCGTTTTAGGAGGGCGTTGGCGAGTCTTAACTGTTATAAAGAATATCCCCTTGGGTTTGAGACTTTAGTCTTGGCAGCTTCAGGGATCTTATCTATGCATGAACAGCTTGCAATACTTCAAAGAGCAAGGAAATATGACTCCTTTAAACCCCTATTAATTCTCAATAAGAAAACTTCTGTAGATGTCTGACACAAAGTCAATCTGATTAGTAATAAGTGAAGCTGGTGATGCTGTTTGTGAAGTTGTTTAATCCTCCTCTGCTGAGATCTTCAGAGATTTAATGTATTTTATCTTCAGCTGATTTTGTCTATGGCTGTGGCTGCAGTAAGTTGCTGTTGTTGTGTTTCTCTTGGTCTCTTTTTATTGTTCTCTTCTTTACTTCAGTGATTCTGCTTGTTAATTGGCTTATTAAGGCTGACATGACTGCTTATTTAATATACAAAGACTCTGATAAGGTCCAGTTGTGGTTTATTTCTTTGCTCTTGGCTGACATGTGGCATTGCTATTGACTGCTTTTGGCCCAGATCTGGCAAACAGGAGCGGTCCGGTTTCATTCCTCATGTGCCAGATGTGGGCCGGATCTGGGCCGAAAATATGTTGCTATCTGGTATGCATTTGTAGGAGTTTCCCTTTCAAATGCAACACTTATTGGAGAAACGTATTTAACCTTTTAACTGCCCCTCCCCAATTCTTCAGATTATTGCTGAAGTGAAAGCAAGAAAAAATTGAAGTATATAAATGTTATAGATGTTTAAGTTTACTGTACAGAAAATGTACTGTACTAAAAAAAATATTTAATATAAAATAAATTGCATCAAAAATGGACAGCTCTTGTTATGAAATCAAAACCATATGTTTAAATAAGTTATATTCCAAATTTGAAGTTGATATCGCAAAAATGGAGGTTCCTGTGAGAATTTTTTTTTTTTTGTATTTTTGACACCAAACTCTATTTTTTTATATTTTTATATTATTTTTATAAATGTATACATTTCTGTCACAAGAATGCTTCTATCACAAAATAACCACCAAAGATGAACCTTACGACTTTCCAACAATGTGTTTTGCCACATTATAAAAATTTTGATTATAAATTATTGTAGTAAATGTTGTAATATGACCTTCCACTCCCATCAGTCTCACACTAATTTGCTGTGTTTAGTAAATCTGGCCCTGTTTTGTTACGAGAACACGACTTCGCTTGGCTGACCTGGCAGTCCTATGTCTCCTTTGAAGCCTCGCTGGCCTTTCTCTGGAGGGCAGCACTCACAGACGTTGAAGTAGCATTCATTGTAGTCTAGTGTGTAGTTGTCTTTGGCCGTGGTGGGAGATGCGGTGGTGTCTGAAGGGTAGTCGATATAGCTGTCAGCAGGAGCTGTAGTGCTCTCTGCGACGTGTGCAGGGAAGCGCTCTCTTGTTTTGGTGCCCGTAGGCTTGGCTACATAAACAGTGGTTTGGACCAGCTCTCGAGGGGGTTTCTTGGTGTACTGGTACTTCGGCCTCTGAGTGGGCTTGATGGTGTCACACAGGGTTATAAAGGTCAGTGCTATTACAGTTATGAAGATAGCGCGTTCAAAGATCATCCCCATTTTCTATCTGTAGAGAAAGAGTGAATAAGAAATGTGAATTTACAAGCCTAGCTGAACCAAACATCGCCTTGTAATTTGTTAAACCTTAATGTATAAATGGTGATGAACAAAGGATTTGTTTAATTGCAATTAATCAATACCAGTAACATTTAACTCGTTCCCCGCCAAACATGTAATTTTCCAGGTGTCCACTGTTATACACTCGGCGGCGCCAAACTGTCCCGATCAAAAACACAGACGAGGAAGACACAGAAACGACTGATCTCATATGTAAGCAGATGCATGTATAGATCCAAATTAGATACGGCGATTCGTCAGATACGTCATCTACCAATTAAATGCCATTGGTGCTTGTGTCATGATGTGAAGTCAAGTGACGTGCAAGTGTAACAACCCCTCCCGACACGGGTCCGCACCAACTCACCGAGCGGGTCGCGAACCCTAGACTCCGGCGCGGTAGGCGGGCGCTCTAACAAGGAACGCCAAAGGCTACAGCCTCTAGCGTCAGTCGCTAGAGCGCCTCTTTTTGAGGTCAGGAGAGTGAGGTTTACACACAGCCCTTACTGGCATACATCCGTTACATTCACCCCCCTAAACCTCACCCCCCTAAACCTCACTCCCGTCCGGGTCACGGCACCAATGTAACCCCCCCTCCCGGGTCCACACCATCCTAAATCGTTCTTGCTCCGAGCGGGATTTGAGAGTAAATAATTACTTAATATCACTCTATTCATCATATAAAGTGATTGTATCACTTCAGAAATTATTAATTTGATTAATCAAATATTAGTCAAGACTTGATCAAGATGCTGTAACATCATTTTAAATTCAGTTTGGATAGAAATGTATTCCAGGGGTAATTTAGTAAAAATAGGAGTTAATACCACACTGAAATTGGTTAAATGTATATGTAGGCCAATATGTTTGACTTTCAATTTACATCAAATCAACGTCGTGACAAGTTTTTGATGCCAGTTTTATTTGCATATTTGAACTCGGTCATATTTGATGTCAGTTTGATGTCTTTTCAACTTCAATTGCCCACTGGGAGATCCCTTGGATCCCTTTTATGCTACCTTTTAAAACTTATTGAACACAAATGACAAAAAAACAACCTTAAAAAGGAAAATCAAACAAAAATGTTCCAAACAACAGAAACTCTAAAACTGGCCCGAAACTAAGTAAAATCCAACCTTTTTTCCAGAAGACCCCATTTTCAATTCTCATAAATATGCAATAAACAACATGCAAGTTTGTGTTTGCCAAGACCTTTTTGTCACTCATAATATACAGTATGAGTTTCATGCCATCATTTAATGATACATTTTTAGATCTTGAAAAGAGTCACGATTCATAGTACAGTACGGCTTCCACTTTATCATTTAATCACCAGTTGTGTACAAACATATTTTAAAAAGCAGTTTTACTTGCATTCTAAATCAAAAAATCTTTATCAAGACCACAAAAGGGGCTAGATCATTTTCCTCTCTGACTCTGACATAGCCTTCTTATCATTGTTCAAGTCGCTCTAGATTGCACATTGGTAGCCAGTTCTACTCCTGCAGAGTTCATCTCGAGCACCAAACAAACCACAGAAAGCCACACAATTTTCCAAAAGCACAATAAAAACTAAAGAGCACTGTTCAATGTGATCGAAGACATTTTGGAGCTTGTATATCTGGAAGCAGTTGTGTTCACAACCATATGTGACCCTGGAGCACAAAAGCAGTCTTAAGTTGCTGGGGTATATTTGTAGCAGTAGCCAACAATACAGTGTATGGGTCAAAATTATAGTTTTTTCTTTGTATGTCAAAAATCATTAGGATATTAAGATCATGTTTCATAAAGATATTTTGTACATTTCTTACCATAAATATATCAAAACTTCGTTTTTGATTAGTAATATGCATTGCTAAGAACTTCATTTGAACAACTTTTAAAGATGATTTTCTCAATATTAAATTTTTTTTGCACCCTCAGATTCCAGATTTACAAATATTGTCCAAACCATACATCAATGGAAAGATTATTTATTCAGCTTCCAGATGATGCATAAATATCAATTTCGCCAAATTGACACTTATGACTGGTTTTGTTGTCCAGGTTCACATATATTACGGAAATGAATGAAAATAACTCTTTAAGTGTTAGTAAAAAATAGTTAATGCAGTGTTGGGTGTAATGCGTTACCAAGTTATTAATTACTGTAATTTAATTTAATTACTTTTCCCTTAAAAAGAGTAAAGTAAGGTATTACTCATAATTGTTCTGTAATTGAATTATGATGTAATTGCATTAAATGCTGTATAGACTATATAACAATTCTACATAAAATTGGGTTTAACAATCAAAATGTACATCTAATATTAAAATGGAAGTTTTAATGTAACCTCCCTTTGAATACTTTAGTCAGTTCAATAATAATTTATGCAATTTTCAATTATTTATTTGAAGTAATGAAAAGAGTAGTTTCATGTTGGATCCAGAAAGTAATAAGTATAAGTGCAATACTTTTTATAGACAGTAATTAGTACAGTAATATAATTACACTGTTAACAATGTAATTAGTAAGTAATTAATAACTTTTTGGGAGTTACTCACCCAACACAACTAATAGCAATTAACTGATATCTGTACCATGGGTTATTCATTTGGAAATGTACATTAAAATAGAAATACTATGTTCACATGAGAACATTTGCATTTCGAAAAAAATAACAATATATAAACACAACAAATATGTTGCAGCACCAAAGAAAAACCACGTCCAAAAGATATTATACCAATTGTCCAAAGATGAGCGGGATGAAGCAAAAGCGTATTATTTTTCCCACCCCATATACAATTCCATAACGTGGAATAATATATATTTTAATATATTACATTGGTATCTTTATATTTTTATATATTCCTTACAAAATAACAAAGTAACTTTGATAACTTAAACACCAACCAAATGGTTTTTATCCAGTCACCCCACAATCAATATTATAACCTCACAATCACCTCTATACATTATGTATTATAACCTATACATCCACATATCCTTTTAATAAAGTGCTTTTATACGTTTTAATGTATACAATTATTTAACACCTGCTAAAAAACCATTCCACAACAGAGATACACATACATTTGAAACTTGTTCTTATATTAATTTTTTTAAAGTTGAACTCAAGTTATACCCATGTTTCCCGGAAGTAACTTATTTCTTGCTTTGAACATGTGCAGGTTTAAATTTAACCAAATCTATAAACTTAAATGTAAAAAGTGATAAGTTGACTTAACTTAGAAAAATATATATTTGGAAACCGATTGCCTTAAAATTAAGTAAAAAAAAAAAAAAAAGTTAAGTAATCTTGACAATTCACTTAACTTATTTTTATTTATCATTATTTACTTAATTATTTTAAGCCAATCGGTTTCCTCAATTTTTTTTAAGTTAGGTCAACTTATCACTTTTTACAATGTATGTATATATCCCATACATTCATCATTCTGATTGCTATCTTTTGTAATATCCATATCTATTGTAAATAATAAGCATGTCATTCTCCAGCATATTCTTGGTCAGTTTCATTTGGACAGTCATTATAGCTAACCCTTAATAATTGGCCATGAGTAAAGAGTAGAAGTGTGTTCAAATAAATTTTAGATTTCTGTGTTTAGGCTGCAGTAGCAGGTTCTTTAAGACCAGAAGCGGACTATAGTGGCCATGTTTTTCTATACTGTGTGGTGCTTGACAGAGAATACCTTCATAAACCAAGCCATCTAACTAAGAGCAAACAGGACAGAAAAAATACTGGTCTGGAAGCTAAAGGGATGGACCAGGGGCAACGTGACACATGATCGAGGACAAATTTGGATGGACAGGTGCCAAGCTCACAGCTTTCATCGCTTTAACACCACCTTAGAGACCGATTACCTGAATCAAAACCCCTGATGCTGGATTCTAGAGCGTTTGCTGAGACCAGAACCTGCCAGCTGAATATAACAGCCTCGGTCAGGAAATCAGAGTCTCATTCCAATCTGTTTGGTGTCACTCCAAAAAAGCTTTTGTCCAAAAGAGCAGCGATAATCTCAGGAGCTCAACTGTTTTCTGGAGGGAAATGGCTTATCTAATGAAGCTGCTTTTGAGGTAAAATGAAGGCAGCCAGCGACCATGACCGGCTCAGTCCTGTGAGAGCGTGTGTGATGTGTTAGGGGTCGTTCACAGACACAGGTTCTTAAAACTCTGCATAGTGTCTTCAAAAGTGAGGCGCTCATGTGCAAGATGTGGCACAAAGGTCAAAGATGTCAGTCTAGCGCATGTTGTTTACAAAGAAAAACTGTTAAAAAGCAGCATAGTGGAACACAAAAATGCATTTTGTGTGAACTTACACTAAACTAAATGCTTAAATACAGTGGCTCCAAATAAAGTACACTATCAGTCAAAAGTTTTAACAGCCAGATTTTAAATGTTTTTTTAAAGTGGTCTCTTCTGTTCACCAAGCCTGCATTTATTTGATCCAAAGTACAGTAAAATTGTAAAAATATGTTTACTATTTAAAATAACCATGTTCTATTTGAATATATTTTAAAATGTAATTTATTCCTGTGATTTCAAAGTGTACTTTTTAGCAACAGTCTTCAAGGTCACACGATTCTTCAGAAATCATTCTAATATTCTGATTTGCCGCTCAAAAAAACATTATTATTATTGTTGTTGAAAACGGCAGTGTAGAATTTTTTTCTGGTTTCTTTGATGAATAGAACGTTTGAAAGAACAGCATTTAGCTGAAATATAAATCGTTTGTAACATTATACATGTCTTTATCATCACTTTTGATCAATGTAAAGCATCCTGGCTAAATTAAAGTATTAATTTATATAGTCTTTCAAAAAAAAATATATTTGACTGACTCCAAGCTTTTGATTTTTATAGTTTATATTGTTACAAAAGCTTTTCTTTCAGATAAATGCTGATCTTTTATCTTTATATTTTTCAAAGAATTCTGAAAAAATTTACTCAACTGTTTTAAATATTGATAATAATCAGAATTTTTTCTTGTGAAAATTCAGCTTTGATCACATAAATAAATTACATTTAAAAAACTGTCACAAACGGGCCAGACACAAACCTAAGTTTCTAATTTCTACATTTCACTTCTGATTATACCCTGTGTAATTTATTATGTGACAAATAAAGAAACCTTGAACCTTGAAGTGAAACACAGGCAGGTTTATTGAACAAAGGCAGCTGGGATATCGTGTAGAGCAATGACAGGTGAGTGAATGATACTGAATTCAGTCCTGGAAATGTCTTGCAGAATACTGACAGTCTATTTTCTTTCAGGATAGGGGAGCTGATGAGTCTGAGATCGTGAGGGAGCAATGTGGAATAGTCGCTGGAGAAATTCTGGAGAATCAACTGGAAACTGGAAGGTAAGTACAAACAAGAAAGTAGCACAAGGGAGTCAGTCCACGGCCTCTGAGTGCGGGACGATTCGAATGAGCATCTGCATCTGCATCTTTCGATGTATCGGAAAAACTGCACGGTGGGGTGATGGAATTCGCACTTCTCCAGCTTAAGGAACAGATGGTGTTGACGGAGCCTCTGTAAGACCTGCTTCATGTGGTGGCGATGGTCGAACAGGTCCCGGGAATAAATGTGTATATCATCAATGTAAATTATCTATTAACTGGTGGAGGAACTCCCAGAACACCTCGTTCATAAATCCTTTGAAAGGCCGAACGGCATAACGATATACTCATAGTGGCTAGTAGGGGTGATAAAAGCCGTCTTCCATTCGTCGCCCTCCCGGATACGAATGAGGCTGTAAGCGTGGAGTTCCCACAGAGTTCCTCTAGTACCGCTGGGACCAAGGGAAGAGGATACTACAGTTTCACGGTTTGGGAATTCAGGACTCTATAATCAATACATGGGCGCAAGCCCCCATCCTTCTTGCCCACGAAGAAGAAACTGGATGCCACTGGAGAAGTGTAAGGACGGATGAAACCTTGATTAAGAGCCTCCTGGATGTAATCCTCCATAGCTTTGTGCTCTGGAATGGACAGTGGATAAACTTGACCCTTAGGGAGTTTTGCACCAGGCAGCAAGTCTATGGCACAGTCCCATGGCTGGTGATGTTGTAAATGAGTGGCCGCTTGCTTACTGAAGACATCCTGGAACGCCGCATAATCAGGTGGGATCGAGGGTGTCTCCAGAGATGCTGGACTTTCAATGCTGGTGGAGGCAATCTGGGCAGTGAGGGACCGACCGAGCAGTTTGGGCAGAACCGATAGGCAGTGCTGATGACAGTACTCGCTCCAGCAAGTAACCTCAAACAAGTCCCACCTGATTTCTGGAGAGTGGAGAACGATCCAGGTGCATACCAGGATGACATCCACCGTGGATCCCTCTAGTACCAGAAAGGGGATCTCTTCCTCATGTAAGGTGCCAATCTTGAGTTTAACGGGAGGTGCTCGAAATCTCACCCGCCCAAGCGGTTTCCCTTGGATGATTTCGACTCGGAATTCCTGGGCTTTGCGGGCTCCGGGCAGATGAAGACGGGTTAGGAGGTCTTGAGAGATGAAGTTCCCCGAGGAGCCCTAGTCGACAAGGGCTGGGACTGTAACAGAGCATTCTGGAGTGAATAGTTGTACTGATAACAAGGAAAGGGAAGCAATGGCTGGTTCCAAATTTACGGTACTTACCACTGGGCGTGGGGGTCTGATGGGGCAGTTTCCTATGAAGTGTTCTGAGGAAGCACAATATAAGTAAAGTCCTGTTGTAAGAGCGCTATCTGGAGAAGGAAGTCGCCACAGGCTTCTGCGTCACCCGCATAAGAAGCTGGCATAGCCATGGGACTTACAGAGGAAGATGCCGGGGTTGAAACTGGCATGAATGAAGCCCGGAGTGTGGTTACCCATTCCTCGAGATATCCGCAGGAGATGCGTGGATCCATGAAGGTAATTGTCTTGGGTCCGGTCTTCTTTGTTCAATAAATCATTCAAAATATTTCACAATATTACTGCATTTGCATTACTTTGGATCAAATAAATGCAGGCTTGGTGAGCAGAAGAGACTTCTTTAAAAAACGTACACTTTTTTAGTAAGTTTTACTACAGTTTTACAAAGCTTACTGTTCAAAAACTGTTGACTGGTAGTCTATGTGGACACTTGAATCACAGCAAGTCAAACATAAAGATGTCTGAATGTTTTTGCATTCCTATAACAACCCAGCTAACAGAGAACATTCCCACAACTTTCATTAACGTTTTAAAAGTTATATAAATGTTAGGATGAAACATTCTTAAAGCAATGTTTATGGAACTATATTACAACTTTATTAATATTTGATGTACATTCTCATAATGTTGAGAGAAAACATTCTGAGATCAAAATTATCGGCACATCCTTATGATGTTATTTGGACTTGATGAATATTCTTATTACATTGAGAGAACAACATTTTCTAAATGTTCTTATGATAATAATTGTACTTGAACATTGTAAGAGTTTTTTGTAACCTTTAAATAACGTTCTAATCACTACAAGGACACTGGAGATTTTAACATGTTCAAATAACGTTATATTTTGGTTGAAGTTAGTAGAATATTTTAACAAACAGTTTGTAACCTTTAAATAACATTATAATCACAAGAAAACTAGATATTTGGAATATTTTGGGAACATTTCAAAACAATGTTCCCACAAGTTTTTTAGATCCCACTTTATATTAAGTGGCCTCAACTACACTTACATTACAAAATAGCTATAATGTACTTATTGTGTTCATATTGTATTGCAAAACACTTCTGCTATTGAGGTGGGATACAGGTGAGGTTAGGGACAGGTCTGGTGGTATGGGTTGGTTTAAGGGTGGGTTACGGTGTAAAGTGTAGCTATAAATGTAATTCCAGACATTAATTCCAGATATAATTACATGCATGCATTTTTTTAAATATAAAAACGTATGCACACAAAAAGATTATTCATTTAAATTTGTGCTGTCAAATGATCAACCATGATTAATCACATCCAAAATAAAAGTGTTTGTTTACATAATGTGTGTGTGTACTGTGTATATTTATTATTCATATATATATAACGTACAATATATATTTTGAAAACATGTACATGCATTTAATTTATGTTATATAAAATATATTTAATATATAAACATAACATATATTTCTTAAATATATGCATGCATATGTGTGTGTATTTATATACATTATAAATAAGCCTATACACAGTACACACACACATATATATGTGACCCAGGAGTGCAAAACCAGTGTTAAGGGTAATTTTTTCACAATTGAGATTTATACATCATCTGAAAGCTGAATAAATAATCTTTCCATTGATGTATGGTTTGTTATGATCAGACAATATTTGAAAATCTAGATTCTGGTGGGGCCAAAAAAAATCTAAATATTGAGAAAATCACCTTTAAAGTTATTCAAATGAAGTTCTTATCAATGCATATTACTACTCAAAAATGAAGTGTTGATATATTTATGGTAGGACATTTACATAATATCTTCATGGAACATGATCTTAATATCCTAATGATTTTTGACATAAAAGAAAAATGTATAATTTTGACCCATACAATGTATTGTTGGCTATTGCTACAAATATACAGGTGCTGCTTATGACTGCGTTTGTGCTCCAGGGTCAGATATTATGTAAACAAAACTTTTATTTTGGATATGTTTAATCACGATTAATCGTTTGACCGCACTCATTTAAATGTAAGTACATAGTACAAGGCCTATGCAAGGTCTGCAAGGCCGCCTAATATAAAGTAGGACCCTTTTTATAATCTAAATTTGCTACCTGGAAAAGTATCAATGCTAGTGTCATTTATCGTAAAGAACAAGAGCAAAAACACATTCATACTTTTTAGAGCTGCTGTACACCTCTCTCCCTCATCCAAGAACCTCTGCAATCAGTGAAACTGAAAAAGGCATAAAGAAAATTCAGTCTGTCTTCTGTTTCGGACTGGAACATAGGCTATAGACTGAGGTATGCGGAGCACAGCAAGGCCAGGGGGCGATACCCATCTGAAACGTGAGAGTTTAGGAGGGTAATACTCCACCTTGACCTGCTGGTGTCACTCCACTATTCAAGACAAACCCAGCCATAGTGCTCACTTTCCTCCTGCCCAGGCAAAGAGAGGCTCTGCTGAACACCGCCCCCCCCTCGTTCGTGAAAAGCTTTATGGGAGCGAGACAGAGTAAACCATAGGACACGGAGCCGGTGTCACAATACAACCCCAGAGTCCCTGCTCCACAATCAGGAGCAACAGAGCGCAGATGCTTTTGAGTTATAATGGTCCTCAGATCCAGAGGTTTAAAATTGCACATGAAGAGACGTGCATTCATGTTGATCAATGCATGGTATCTGTAAAGCATGTTTGCTCCTGTTGAAGGGGATTTAAGGAGCATGGGGCTCGTGTGTCACCTGAGCTGGAGGTGTCTTTGGTAACGGTTGAGGCTGTGCTCTGCTGGTAAGCCTTTAATGGAGATCACTGTGACCTTGTCAGGAATAGAGAGGCTTTTAGACTATTCACCTTCTGCTTTTCCCCCCTTCAAATTCCCAAGACAGACTGGAAGGCTTTGTGATTCACAGGGTTATAGAAAATTATGGCTATGTAAAAAAACAAGGAAAAATAGACTAAACGTTTGTGCTATAACGGCTCACCGTTTTACCTTTAAACAAATATTGCATGTACTCTTTCAATTAATATAAAGTCATTAAAGCATGTATAAATTAATAATTATAAAAGTATGTTTAAAAAGGTTTAACATCACACTGCAAAATAAAACTTTTTGTTTACATAATATATATGTGTGTGTGTACTGTGTATATTTATTATGTATATATATATAAAAACACACATGCATATATATAATTAAGAACAAATATGTTTATATATTAAATGTATATATTTATAGTCATATAATTAATATATATATATATATGTAAATACGTGTAAATATTTTAAAATATATACTGTATGTGCATATTTATATATACATAATAAATATACACAGTACACACTGATATATTATGTAAACAAATTTTTTATTTTGGATGCGATTAACCAAATTGATTCTTAAAACACATGATAAAATGCATGTATATAAAACAAGCAAATTATGTTTTGGCAAAAGCCCTTCAAAATGGTATTTGCAATCTCCTTAAGTCAGCAAACATTTTTTACACTTTTGAAATTTTACTTAAGGTACACAAAAGTATTTAGAAATGCACCTAGATTTACCAAAGCAGATGTAAATGATATATTATATACATCCTCAGACAGAGCTGAGATCAAGTCAATGAAAAGCATCAGTAAAGGTGTTTACCAGACAGCAGGCTCGTCTCGTGTCCAGTGGCTTCAAGCTCCAAACACTGAAGCCTGAAGGCAGCAGATATGTGGATTTTATAGTGGAGCAGGGGGTGTGCACTACGGTTCTGGCCCAGTGCTTCACAGTTACGGTCACCCAGACTGAACCTCCACAAAGTGCTGGGCAGCGGTGTTACCAGAACTGACCCAGAAACCTGACCCAAGCCCGCAGAACACTATGCACTCTATTCACCTTCTCGTCCTTCCCATTCCCGCTGATTTCCTCCCTCTTACCCCCCCCCCCCCCCCCCCCTCTCGTGTAGGGCTCTGCCATTTATACTAGCACTGTGGGGGGGAAATAACAGTGTTGTATCCTTCCATTAGAAAAGCATATTGTCTCACCTCAATTAGCCATAACCACATCTATCTACATCTGATGTTTTTCAAAGGCCGTTTCTGCAGATATTACCCTGATTCAAAATTATACTTATATATTTTTTCTAAACTCTAACTTCAATTGTACAAGTGTTTGCAGGACTGTTAGGAGAGGTAGAGGTGTAGATGCTCTGTTTAAAGATGTTTATCAATGCAAGCAAGTGTCATTTGGTCAGTATTTGTCTTTTGAATAACTAGGTATTGTGCTGAAAGGTGCTCCACGCATTCAGTTTATAATTATTTACAGGCCTCCAAAATACTCTCCAGCCTTTGTTGAAGAGTTCACAGAAACATTTTCACATAGATAATGCAGAAATCATAACTACAAAATAAATTATAACAGTTTTAAACACTTTTGACCTGATTCAGCTTGTAGATTTACACTCTAGATTTACTCATCAGTAGAGGTCTAAACATTTCATCCATTGTCATTAAGGATGTAGCTCTGTCTGATCACTTCTGTATTTTCTTTGATCTATTGATCTCTGTAACCACTGAATCTAGATCTGTCTCTGTCAGAAAGAGATGCATTAATGAGAACACTAGTGAGCAGTGTTGGGAGTTACGTAATATTAGTACTTTTTTCAAAAATCTAGTAAAGTAACGCATTACTTTTTAATTTACAAGAAAATATCTGAGTTACTTTTTTCCCATTTATTGACTTACTGCGCTTTGTGAACATGATCTTACTGTAGTAGACTAAATATGAATGTGTATTAATTCATCCCACTCGCAAAAAACAGATTCAGTATTCATCTAAATGAATTAAAACAGTGAAATACAAACTCAGAATATGATGCAATCCTGCAATAATTAAATATGTTAAACAACACAAATATATCTAATCTCATTTTATTAACCGATGTGTTTGCTGCTGACTTTTGATGATCAGTTCAATCCATAATAATAAGCACAAATTACTTTAGATAAACTAACAATTGTGTTTCATTGTTTTTTTATTGCTGAAGTGTGTTGAACCCTCTTCTGTACAGGCATAAATTTACTCTTCCTTCAGTCTGAGGTTTATTCATTACACTTTTTGGTGTGAAAGGCTTTTACATTTGCTATAAATATAACTTCTTATATTAAAAACAAACAATCAAGTCCTGCTCATATTTAAAAAGTAACGCGAACGTAACGCAAAAGTAATGTAACGCATTACTTTCCATAAAAAGTAGCTAAGTAACGTAATTAGTTACTTTTTTAGAGAGCAACGCAATATTGTAACGCATTACTTTTAAAAGTAACTTTCCCCGACACTGCTAGTGAGCTATTTATGAAAGCTATATCTGCAGATATTTCTGCAAAATGTGTTTATCTTCTTCTAGATTAATTTAACTCAAAAGTTGATAATGTTATTGATGATATTGCTCCTATGAAAGTCAACAAGAAGAATGGCGAACGAAAATCATTTTGGAGAAAATCAACAGCAGTTCATAGTATGAAAAGACAATGCAGAAAAGCTAAGCGGATGTGGCGTAAGATGAAACTCGAAATTCACTATAGCATCTATAAAAACACCCTTCATGCTTTCAATGTAGAACTAGCCACAGCTAGACAGACCTTCTCAAACCTTATAAACAATAACTTAAACAACACTCGTACTCTTTTTGCTACTGTTTAGAGACTGACACAATATTCATAAGACCATGTCGAGCAACTGTAGACCAATATCAAATCTTCCTTTCATAGGTAAGATTATTGAAAAGGTAGTTTTTAATCAGCTGAACAACTAGTTAAACTCAAATGGATACCTGGACAATTATCAATCTGATTTCCGAGCACATTACAGCACAGAGACAGCGCTTATTAAGATAATAAATGATATTCGCCTTAATTCTGATTCTGGCTAAATATCAGTGCTGGTACTATTAGATCTTAGTGCTGTGTTTGACACTGTTGATCATAACATACATCTAGAGAGACTGGAAAACTGGGTCGGGCTTTCTGGGATGGTACACAAATGGTTCAGGTCATACTAAGAAGGGAGAAGTTTTTATGTGAGTATAGGAGAGCATAAGTCTCAGTGGAGTCCCACAAGGCTCAATTCTTGCACCGCTCTTGTTTAGCCTGTATATGCTCCCACTAAGTCAGATAATGAGAAAAAACGAATTGCCTATCACAGCTATGCTGATGATACCCAGATCTACCTAGCCTTATCTCCAAATGATTATAGCCCCATTGACTCCCTCTGCCAATGCATTGATGAAATTAACAGTTGGATGTGCCAAAACTTTCTTCAGTTAAACAAGGAGAAAACTGAAGTCATTGCATTTGGAAACAAAGATGAAGTTCTCAAGGTGAATGCATACCTTGACTCTAGGGGTCAAACAACTAAAAATCAAGTCAGAAATCTTGGGGTGATTCTGGAGACAGACCTTAGTTTTAGTAGTCATGTCAAAGCAGTAACTAAATCAGCATACTATCATCTCAAAAACATTGCAAGAATTAGATGTTTTGTTTCCAGTCAAGATTTGGAGAAACTTGTTCATGCCTTTATCACCAGCAGGGTGGATTATTGTAATGTCTCCTTCTAAAGAAGACCATTAGACAGCTGCAGCTCATCCAGATAATCTGAGAAGATCACACTCAGGTCCTTACACTGGCTTCAGTTACATTTAGGATTGATTTTAAAGTTCTTTTACTCGTTTATAAGTCACTCAATGGCCTAGGACCTAAATACATTGTAGATATGGACAAATGAATCGTGGTTGTATGTGGGTACCCGGAGCTGTACGATACTACTTTGTACTTTTACAAAAACAGGAATACGTTTTGCAATGAGACTGGAGCTGCCTGCAGAAGCCCCTCCCATGAAGTGAGTTTGCGTCTGTTGTGTAGTGAATTTCACGCGCGAATGAAGCGAATTTCACGCGTGAATGAAGGGAGTAAACTCAAAATGTTCAAGCTTCCAACTACGCGCGGATAGCGCGATTTATTCGCTTCTGGAGATGCAAATGAAGCGTTACGCGTGAATGATTTACATGTTAAGTCAATGCAAAGACGCGATAGACAATCCTGCGGCGCTGTTCGCGCCATTCGCGTCTGGTGTGAACGCACCGCTAAGAGTAAGGGCGGGGTTGACCTCGTTGCTATGGATGACGTCAGCGTGCTTATTAAATATACACACAGTGATTGGCTGATAGTCTCTGTCAGAGATTTATTCATAGAAATATTGTAGAGCACGATATTATGTTGCCATATCCAAATAACTGTAAAAAATTTTTTGGCTAATTGCCACATTCAAATAAAGATTTTAACATGCAGGCTAAGTGTCACCAATTAAACAAATAAGTGTTCAGATAATTTGCAGAGGCGGTTTTAGGATTTCATCTTTAGGGGGGCTTAGCCCTCAGAGAGACCTTTAGATGCAACGATACACATTACCTAAATAAACGGTTTATGTTTAAGACGTAATCAACTGTGTTTACTTGGATACTTGTCAAGACAGCCATTGGGACATAATATTTTGTAACATAACTTATTTGGTCAAGAGGGCGTGGAAGTTGATAACAGTCTCGTGCAAGTGCGTTTCAATGGCATGGTTTTCTGTTTCTATTTGGTGTGTTTTGAGTGACAATTGTAAACTTCCTTAAGGAAGCAGCACTGGCCTGATCATTCAGATAGCTGATTATAGTTTTAGGGGGGCTGAGACGACAAATAGGGGGGCTGAATCCCACCTAAAAAAGGGTCTAGAACCGCCCTTGGCTAACTTTCAGTCTCTTACATGTATGCTTCTCGTAGCGGATGCACATAAACTGCCTTTTAATTAACAGAGTAGAATAATTATGGCTGATAGTAAGACATGCAAAAGTAAAAGAAAACCAAACTGGATGCAAGAACAGCTGTATCTTGCCCAACTGGTTAATGATGTTACGGCTTATGCCTTGAGGGTGTGTGTGTCCTCTTTTTGTCATGTGCTGTCTGGTTATCTAAATAAATGTCTTTTGCATGATATCCTGGTTTCACGTGTCCCTTTATGTTGCGTTCCCCTTCCTGGCTAACTTAAACAGGGGTTCGTAACATAAATTGGGGGCTCGTCCGGGATATGATTTTTGTTTTCATGAGGATATAATCAAAGGTAAATTTAGAGTTGGTATAACCTCCAAGGCGCTACATATTAGATCGTGCAGGGATCATGTTTGTGACCGATATTATTAGAGACATGCTAACATCTCCGACACCGCGCAGAAAAGCCATAGCGCCAGAAATGGAAGTAATCACTACATTAACTAAATTAACATATTTGGCAACTGGAAAAATGCAACCATGCAGCAGTGATGATAAATAAAAAATAAAGAATATATATATATATACATATATAATGTGTGTGTGTCTGTGTGTGAGAGAGAGTACGGTAAAACAGGAAAAATTACGCATGTAATTTCAAAGTGAAGGCTTATAATGGACCCTAAAAGCACTCTTTTATTTCCTTCTTGGACAACCAACCAATCAATCACAGTCTTCAAAAGACTGTATCTTACCTAGCAACAGGGTCAGGCTCCGCCTCCTCACTAAGATAAAAGCTTTTGTCATTTCCTTGCTCAGAGTTGCTCTCAGATTGGTCCTGGATCACTATTAAGCTAAGACTGCTACGTAGAAATGTTAAAGCTAAATTAGGAGCTCTCTGAGAGTATTCTTAGAATTATAAACACAATCTCAAAATTACACACCAACTTGAGCAAACTTCAAACTTCCAGGTCAAAATCAAAAGTTTAGTCAAAAACATGTCATCTTTTGTCAGACTCAAACTTTGGCTTCAGATGATGCACAAACCTGTCAAATACTCACTACACTCCTGACTAGAAAACACTAGTGAGATCAATTCAAAACACTGTTAGAAAACCTCCTTTTGGGAAACAGGAATCCCTTTGCTAGGCAATGTCTGTTACAGTATACAACATAAATAAAGGGGTGCTGCAAATACCGTATTATCCAGCAATAAACTTTAAGAAAAGTTTACTTTCATTACACGACTGTAAAGTTATCTTGCAGTAGATGAAAAGTTCAAAAACCAAACAACTGAATATACAGCACACACATACTGGAATATACTGTCAGGTACTGTAAATTAGTCAAATAAATTCATCCATTCAGCATCCTCTGCCAAATTGCATTAGAGTATTGGTAGTATCCTTATTTGTTATAGCAGTTTCTTAGTCTTCTGAAAAAATACTTCTCTGCCTCCCCTGTACAGTCGTCTCTCAGTTCTGCACAAATACAGCACATGTACAAATCAATTCAACAGTACAGTAAATGAGTGCAACATGTGCTACAGTATTTACTGTACATAGAATAATGAAAGTTCTCTCATTTGAAGTACTGCTGCTATGTACTGTAGTTATATTGAATGTGTCAGTAGTACTGAAACCTTGTAGAAGAGCATGTAGGCCATCTTCCCTCATCCCCTTAATTAAAAATCCCCTTAATTTGTATTTTCCCCTCCTATTCCTCTTTGTCTTCCATTACCAGGATTTATTTTCCAAAACACATAACCACCTGTGCTCTTGTTCATGTCATCCTGAGATTCTGACCTGTGTGTCGTCAGTTTTGCTACTGAATGTTCACACATGGATAAATGTGTGCTATTTGAGTGCATTTTTGATGCTTGAGTGAATTATATTGTGTTTCCTGAATGAGAACAAGGTTAAACCTGTGAAAATGATGGTGTTTTTGTGTAGAGTTTTGCAGAAAACACTGAGCAAATTTGAACGTGTTCAAACTGGTGAAATGTGTTAAATGTTTTGAGAAACGTGTCTTTGTTTTGAAAACTGTATGAATGATTTAGAAAATTGGGCCAATTGAATCAGTCATAGTGTGTTAGCAATCAAGAAAAAAATTAAATATACTGTTTAATGACAGAAAGATTAAAACTACCCTTATAATTTTAACAGGTTTCACAAATACTTGTGAAAATGAAGTACACTTAATAATGTGAACTTGAGATTTAATCCTATGAAGTATGTTTAGGTTATATATATATATATATATATATGTGTATATATAGTTTAAATAATTAGTATTGGTACTCTGTGTGTGTGTGTGTGCGTGCGTGCATGCTTGCGTGAGTGATTGAGATTGTGTGTGCGAGTGTGTGAGTGAGTGAGTGAGGGAGTGAGCGAGCGAGAGTGTGTGTGTGTGTGTGTGTGTGAGTGAGTGAGGGAGTGAGCGAGCGAGAGTGTGTGTGCGAGCGAGCGAGAGTGTGTGTGTGTGTGTGTGTGTGTGTGAGTGAGTGATTGAGTGTGTGTGCGAGCGTGTGAGTGAGTGAGTGAGGGAGTGAGCAAGCGAGAGTGTGTGTGTGAGAGTGAGGGAGTGAGCGAGCGTGTGTGTGCGAGAGTGAGTGAGTGTGTGAGTGAGCGAGAGTGTGTGTGCGAGCATGTGAGTGAGTGAGCGAGAGTGAGTGAGCGAGCGAGAGTGTGTGTGTGAGCGAGAGTGTGTGTGCGAGTGAGAGTGTGTGTGAATGAGTGAGCGAGCGAGAGTGTGTGTGCGAGCGTGTGAGTGAGTGAGGGAGTGAGCGAGCGAGAGTGTGTGTGCGAGTGAGAGTGTGTGTGCGATCGTGTGAGTGAGTTAGGGAGTGAGCGAGCATGTCTTGTGTGTGAGAGAGGGTGTCTTAAAATAAAAATGTGACAGATATAAACAGAGCTAAATCTTCTGTTCCTTCTCAAGATATACTCAGATTATTGAGCCATCTGACTGGCATGAAAAATGACTGCAGTAGATTTACTAAATCTGAAAAAGATGGTACTTTTATTGTGTTCCAACTTATCAATAGTATCAATGTTATTAAATGCTGCAAACAACACCGAATAACCTGAAAAAAGATACCATGAATCTCCCATGTCTAGTATACTGTACATGAATGTGTGTGTATATAAAATAATTAAACACTCACACATATGCAAATATGGATATTAGGCTACAGCACCAGATTTCATGTCAGACAAGACCCACCTGCATGTTCTTCATGTTTACTGAGGACAACATCCACTAAAACTGAAGTAGTGAAATGTTTTTAAATTCATTTATACTTCATTGTGACTGATATAAACTAATATGATTTTCATCTTTATTCCGAGTGGAATATATTAAAACATATTGAGACTGCACATTTAGTCCATAATTGTTATTTTTTTAATTAAGGAATCAATTAAAGCAAATCATGTTTATTTCTTAAGCACACATTTAAAAACAGTGAGTGCTTACCAATTTACAGCTACTAAAATTTATTTAATTGCCTGCAATGATTCAAGAGGCAAAATAAAACATTTATGAGTAGGTTGAAAAGCATCAGCATTTGAGGAGAGTACCTGATGTGAATCATTGGGTGTGGAGCAGCGATTAAGAAAGCACTGCCGCTGACCAGACCTGGACACAGTCAACAGCAGCTTGTTTGATGACCCTGTAAACATCTAGTGTTTTTTTATATATTGAGATGCAAGACCATTTTCACTGTCAAAACATATTTTAACTGTTAAGTCAGATTGAAATAGTTCATTATAAACAATGATTTAATCAAATATACATTGTAAATAAGGACGGAAATTAACTCCTTTCCCCCCCCCCCCCCCCCCAAAAAAAACTCAAGACCCATAATATTTGGATAGTAGAGGTATTATCATAAAGCAGGAATGCAGCCAAACTGGTTTTCCAAGTCCAAATATATCGGTGCCTAAAAGGCTTATCTAATACCGCTCCAACAATCTGGTTTTCCCACCTGACTTTCTAAAGACTTCAGCACACCTGACAGCCGGATCTGAATTGTTTCTCACAAGACATGCTTTAATTTCTGCAGCGAGATCTTGCTTGTGTGAGTCAGTGAGCATTATATATCCACCGACAGCCTTGTGAGAAACTGAGGACGAACTGTTAGAAACTTTGACAGTTTTGTCAAATAGTAATGGTAACTTTTTAGGACAGGCTATACTGTATAAGACTATCCCCCGGTTTCACAGACAAGGCTTTAGACTAAAGTGTAAGTCTGAGCTGTTTCAACTGAAAGAAACTTGCTCTGGCTGATCTTAAAATATATCAGTGCCATTGTTTCATCTCACGATGCACACCAGTAATGTTTTTTTCTAAGGCGTGTTAATTAAAATGTCCAAATTGAACTATGGCCTAATCCTGGCTTAGTCTAAGCTCTGTCTGTTAAACCAGGCCTTTATATGACTATAATTCAGTTCAGTTAACTTCTACACATGCATCTGTTTTTCTTTCAAGATGTTGCACTAGAATAATCTTGTTTCTAACAGAGCTGGTGTCACATATCATCAGTTTTCACAACAAAAACGTGATTTATACCAAAACATTGTTATAATGGCAGTCACAAATCATTTTGACATCATATAAAAAAGTTATTTTTGGAAATGTTTATTATGAATTTGACTATAATCATTAGAATTAGTACAAAATCAATAATATACATCTCTCTGGCTGTGAGATTCAGCTTGTGATGTTGAAGTACACAAGGCCAGTGCAACCTTCATTAGTTCTGGATTCACATTATGACTTATTTTTTAATTAGGGCCCACTTATACTTAGTTTTGCAACTTTTGAAATGTTGAAAATCTCTCTTTGTCATGTCCGATAGCATGCTGTATAACAGAAAAGGAGAATTTTGAAGAGCCTTCACACGTTCAAATAAACTCTCTAATATAACACAATAAAAGTGAACTTCATTCAATTAATTTACAACATGCACACATTCACTTTCACCTGAAAACTGTTCAGTTCATATTTTCTTGTCTTTATTCACATGCAGAGCTACAGATTATATTTGACATACTGTCAGTTCAAAACAGCAAATGTCCACATAAGATGAGTAGTTTGTAAATTACTGTCAGTGAGTGTAATATTTATATGATAAAAACAGGAGATATGCATGCTAATCGTATCTTTTTACAGCACACTCCTTTGCTTTGTTTATTCATATTACAAATCAATCTGAACAACTAATAACTTTTGAACAAATGATGGCCGTAACTGGTGCTAAACTTGAGCCAATGGGTTGATGCTTTGGGACGAGGGTTAGGTGCACTTCTCAATGTGCTTAGATTTAAAAGATTTGTAGTATTTCCTCTATGAGTTTCTGTAATATCAATACGCTCCCACATAACTGACTGCTGCTGCAGTGATTGCTTTCATTGCATTTTTCATAACAATTAAAGTAAAGGGTACACAGAGCAACATCAAGGTAACAAATATTTCCTATATGGAAAATATGCTATACTAATAACACAAAATGATGTAAACTGGCTATGACTATATAACGATAAAATCATTTGCAGCACTTTTCTGCAGTGTCATCTTATAATGCATAATGCAGAGGTTCTCAGGTATTCAAGTCTTAAATGTCTGAAGACTTAAATGTGTTTTAAATCAAGTATAAAATGAAGATAAACAATTGAAAATCAAGATATGTCTTGACTTCAGACCAGCAGGGGTCAGTTGCATAAACTTAGCCAGCATGTTAAGACTGGGTCTTAAGAACTAGTTTGACCAACTAGCAGTTGCCTTTTCCAATACAAATAAGACCAATCTACCTTTTCATAACTGAATTAAAAAAGTTATGTCCTGTCTTGAAGAAAAAAAATTAGATGACAAACTTTTTAAGACTAGTCTAAAGAGTTAATGCAACCGGCCCCAGGAGTCATGTAAATAAGGAGTCATGTAAATTAAGAAAATTGTAAAACATGAGTATTGTTATAAGAAATAATCTTCTTTCTCGTTTGGCAGTCAACAGAGGTAGTCGCTTAGATTTCACTCCCCGCCCTACCCTTTTTTTTCCTCCCTGCTGGCTTCTGCTGTCTCGTCTCATCTATTGAAGAGACTCCTTGTGCACGGCTCTCCAAACTAGAAAATTATGGATTTGATCAACTGGTCTCTCAGCGCGATTGATACCATCTTCTCAACGAGAAGTCTGGGTTCTGGGGAACCTGTTTGTCCTGACGGGACGTTCGCGGCCGGATATACGAGGGATGCGTGGGAGAGGTGGCAAATCGTGTGTCTGGCGGCTCTTTCCGTTGAGGACGCTGAGGATATCTACCTTTTCGGCACCATGATAACAGGTATTCTGCTAATTGGATTAGGCTTTACCCTGGGTTATCGAAAAATTCAGAAGACGGGAACAGCCGTTCAAAGTCTCACAAGGCTGCCCGTTTTGATTGAAGCTGTGGGAAGAGCGGTCAGCAATGAAACTGAGACTATAAACCGGAATATGGATACCATCATGATGAAACTCACGGCTTTGCAAGTGAAACTTGATGATGTCAGAGACCAGAATGGACAAAGAGAATGAGCTGTGGAAGTTTTTGCAGCTGTTCGCCCCAAAAGTCACAACAATTTAATCTTATCTTTTCTGGCTCCCCGTACCGGCGCCTTGGCCAAGGCCGTCTGGATAACCACCCTGAGAGAGCGATGGAGTGGGACTCTCTTCCTCCCCTCCTCCCTTCCCCGACTACAGACATTACTCCCCTCCCCCATCCAACTGCCTCTGTAACGCTTTTTACCGCCACCTGTCGAGCAGGTCTGCGACCGGCGCCGAAATAAATGGCACTGGACCGGATGGCTGCTTGCCAGAGCTGGATATGTTTCCCCTGTTGCAAGTCATGTGTTTATGGTATAAGTGCTTTTGTGCTGAGGTGTTTTTTTTCTGTTCTCAGACTGTACTCCAAATGGAGCATAGTCTGGGGGTAAAAATTTTTTTTTTCCTCCTCTCTCTCCTCATGTAAAAGCTGTATTTTTCTAAATACCCTGTCTCCTGTTCTGTCTACCCCGTTGTCATATGTATGTTGTGTATGTATGGACAGGTTGATGGCTAATTTCGCTGGTACTTGTACTAGTGACAATAAAGGGCTACTACTACTAAATATACATTTTCTCTTGTTATGCTACACTGTAAATCTCATTTTAAAGAATTACTCCACAAAAGGTTTTTATTTATTTTACTTTTTTGTGGCTCAAAAGCATCACTTTTTGGTATGCAGTTTGTTTGTTTGTGAATTTAGTCAAATTTGGGAAAGAGCCAGCGGATGTAAAACATGCATGCGGCAGGTGACGTCACAAAGTACCGTACTTAAGGAAAAGAGTCCAACACCGTGGTAAAATTAGCATACTCGCTCCCTAAAGAGAGCAGCCTGGAAAATGGAGCACAGCTGGAGGAAAACTAAACTAGGGGTATTTCATATTGCTTGGCAGGAAGGTACCCTCTCCTACAGAAAAGCATTAAAAACTGCTAGATCTGATTACTTTTCGTCTCTTTTAGAAGAAAACAAACATAACCCCAGGTATTTATTCAATACAGTGCCAAAATTAACACAAAATAAAACATCAACAGATGTTGACATTTCCCAACAGCACGGCAGTAATGACTATGAACTATTTTACTACCAAAATCGATAATATTAGAGATCAAACTGTAACCATGCAGCCGTCAGCTACAGTATCACATCAAATTGTGCACTATAGATCCCCTGAGGAACAATTCTACTCATTCTCTACTATAGGAGAGGAAGAATTGTATAAACTTGTTAAATCAGCTAAACCAACAACATGTATGTTAGACCCTTTTCCATCTAAACTATTAAAATAGGTGCTTCCAGAAGTAATAGATCCTCTTTTGGCTATTATTAATTCTTCATCGTCATTAGGGTATGTCCCCAAAACCTTTAAATTGGCTGTTATTAAGCCTCTCATTAAAAAACTACAACTTGACCTCAAATGTCTAGTTAATTACAGACCAATCTCGAATCTCCCTTTTCTGTCAAAGATACTAGAAAAGGTAGCATCCTCACAATTATATTCCTTCTTAGAGAAAAATGATATCTGTGAGGATTTCCAGTCAGGATTTAGACCATCTCATAGTACTGAGACTGCTCACATTAGAGTGACAAATGACCTGCTCTTATCATCTGATCGTGGTTCTATCTCTCTATTAGTGCTCCTGGATCTTAGCGCTGCGTTCGACACTATCGATCACAACATTCTTTTGAGTAGACTTGAAAACTCTGTTGGCATTAGTGGAAGTGCACTATCATGGTTCAAATCATACTTATCTGACCGCCATCAATTCGTAGCAATGAATGAAGAGGTATCATATCAATCACAAGTGCAGTATGGAGTACCTCAAGGCTCAGTACTAGGGCAGTTACTTTTCATGCTTTACATGTTACAATTGAGAAATATCATCAGGAAACACGGTGTTAGCTTTCACTGTTATGCTGATGATACTCAGCTCTATATTTCTTCACGGCCCGCTGAAACACACCAAATTGAGAAACTTTTGGAATGCATATTCGATATAAAAAACTGGATGACGAATAATTTCTTACTGCTAAATTCTGAAAAAACAGAGGTGTTAATTATCAGACCTAAAACCTCCACAGTTAATAAGCTAGAACACGGTCTAACACTTGATAGCTGCTCTCTGGATTCTTCGTCATCAGTCAGGAACCTAGGTGTGCTATTTGATAGCAATCTCTCCTTTGACGGCCACGTTTCTAGCATTTGTAAAACTGCCTTTTTTCATCTTAAAAATATATCTAAACTGAGACCTATGCTCTCAATGTCAAATGCAGAAATATTAATTCATGCGTTTATGACCTCAAGGTTAGATTATTGTAATGCTTTATGAGATGGTTGTTCTGAATGCTTAATAAACAAACTACAGATGGTCCAAAATGCAGCAGCTAGAGTTCTTACTAGAACCAGGAAGTATGACCACATTAGTCCGGTTCTGTCAACACTGCACTGGCTCCCTATTAAACATCATATAGATTTTAAAATCTTGTTAATTACGTATAAAGCCCTGAATGGTTTAGCTCCTCAGTATTGGGGCGAGCTCTTATCACATTATAGTCCTTCACGTCCACTGCATTATCAAAACTCTGGCCATTTGATAATACCTAGAATATCAAAATCAACTGCGGGAATAATATTAGTCTGTTTCTTTCTTATTCCGAGGTGACCGTAGCCACCCGATCCGGTCCTTATCCAGCCCAGATGATCCCTGCAGTCACCAGATCCAGTCCGCATCCAGATCAGATGATCACTGCAGTCACCAGATCCAGTCCGTATCCAGATCAGATGATCACTGCAGTCACCAGATCCAGTCCGTATCCAGCCCAGATGATCACTGCAGTCACCAGATCCAGTCCGTATCCAGATCAGATGATCACCGCAGTCACCAGATCCAGTCCGTATCCAGATCAGATGGTGGATCATCACCTAGAGACGACCTCTACAGCTCTGAACGTCAGCGGAGACCAGGACACCTAGATGAGCCCAAGAGACAGATCTCCAGTGAAGACCTCGTCACCTAGACATCCATCGGGAAAAGACCACTGGAACCAGTGGAGCCCTTACAATCTGACTCTGCTGCAGTTGGAACAAACCACTGGTTCGTCTGGCCGGAGGGGAACTGCCCCCCCGACTGAGCCTGGTTTCTCCCAAGGTTTTTTCTCCATTCTGTCAACGATGGAGATTTGGTTCCTTGCCGTTGTCACCTCTGGCTTGCTTAGTTGGGGACACTTCATTTCCAGAGATATCACCGACTTGATTGCACAGATCTATTTAAACTGAACTGAGCTGGACGATGACATCACTGAATTCAATAATGAAATGCCTTTAATTGAACATTGAGAGTTTAATTTTGTAATTTTACATTAGTGATACACTATTTTCCTATTTTGATATTGTGAAGTTGCTTTGACACAATTTGTATTGTTGAAAGCGCTAAATAAATAAAGGTGACTTGACTGCGGCACAGCGTCATCACGGCAGAGAGAGAGAGAGATGCGTGCATGGAGGGAAAAAACACAAGGAGCTTTAAAATACATTTGATCTTTTCTTTTGCCATTCTAGTCCTTTGCACGCACGTACAAGTGCGCGCGCACACACACACACACACACACAGGTGAGAGTGAATCGGAGAAGTGGGAGTGGTGTGTGTGTTTAACTGGTAGAGTAGCTTTCACCACACACACATCACATCCACTCTTCACTGCAGCGTGACAGAGGTGAGTGACTTCACATGACTCCCATCACATTACTGCAGTGTTTCTTTGAAGCATGCTGCTTTTGATGATGAATATCATCAATAACTGCAACGGCCATAACAACACTACAGCTACACAACTTACTATTACTAACTGCTAAGTGCAGTCATAACAGAGCACAATGAAGCATTTTGAATATTTATCTCTCATGCACGGTTGAACTGTTATCATGCATGTGCACATCCGAGGATGTTTTTACATAGTGCATCAAAAAAGTATGTGCTATTAACAACCAGTGTAACAAAAGTATCCAGGTGAAATATGTTAAATGTTTATAGTGTTGCCTGGATATGGAATTATGACTTGACAGCCGCCTGATGTCTGTTGTTATGTAGGCTATAATCAGTTTTGTTTATGCTTTCTTGGAGTCATCTTGACTTCACACCAAAGATTTTGAACTTATTACATCTATAGCTGCAGGGATAATTAATACAGCCCTGTAAAATGGTTTACTGGACAACCTAATGTGGTAATGTCTCAGTTAACCAGTTTTATTTAAATCAGAAATAGGGTTAAATATTGAGTTTAAACAATATAGCCTTATGTGATTAATAATTCACCATAACAGTGCTCTTTTAAATCCAAATATGCAACTCAGTTGTTGTATTAGTCTGGATTTTATAAGCAGGAGTGTAGGTTTTCCTAGATGTTGAAGTTAGTTCTCAGAGAGCGAGCAGGGTTTTAAGATGTTAGGATGAAGATCGCTCAGGGCTTTACACATGTCGGACGTTCACCTTTAACTGCCCTTGAGCTTCACATCAACAATTAGCACATTTAAACATGGCTCGTTTCATCCTGGCACTCTCTTCATGCACAGATTGCCTTACAAAGCTCAGCTGGTCGTGATGTGATTATTGTTGGGGGAAATAAACTACCAGTACACTCTTAAAAATGAAGGTGCTTCACGATGCTATAGATTAACCTTTTTGTCTTAACGGTTCCATTAAGAATATTCAACATCTGAATCATCTTTCTGTGTCAGCTTCTTTGTGATGAAAGAAGGCTCTTCAGATTATAAAAGGGTAAGAAAGAGATGCTTCTTTGACTGAATGGTTTTTTTTGTGGCATCGCTGTGAAGAACCGTTTGAAGCACCTTTATTTTTAAGAGTTTAATGTAATATTACCACAACACTCACTAAAAGACTAGTTGGGTTTGCATCCAAAGCTGGGAATAAATTGGAAAATCGCATAAAACATGGGCAAATAAGCACCGTTTCCATCCAACAAGTCAAAGAGAACTAAATTGCCACTTCCTAATATACTGGTAGGAGAAGCCACTGAATTTAATAATTTTCATATATAATAAATGACTAATAAATTAAAACTTTTTTTAGCGAATTTTTAGTCCAAATTTGGTGTTTCCAAAACTCGTTTCTGATGCGATACTTCAAACATAGCTACTGTCTGTCCAGGCAGTTTTCATGCTTTTAGTACGTCAGTGTGTATCATTAATGTTTATTTTGTTTCACATTATCTAATTGTTATTAGAAGTCACAGACGACGGCCCTAAAAATAAATAATGGAATGCACAAGCCTTCATTCACGTCATAAATTCATGTGACGTTGTTTAAAGACATACACCACTCCTAAGCACCATTATTACACACGGTCGTGTTTCATCTGTTGTGGTTGTGTCCGTTGTGCTCTGAAGCACCTGTTGTATTCCCCAGCAGCTCGTAGCACGGCTGTGTCGGTCCTCCGCATGGATATGAAGAATATGAGAGAGTATGTGGGCTGGCTGTACTATCAGTACCTGCTCATCACTGGCATCTATGTGCTGGAGCCCTGGGAACAGTCCATCTTCAACACGGTCCTCTTTACTATGGTGGTCTTGGTCATTTACACCTCCTATATGTTTGTGCCCATTCACGTACGGCTGGCGCTGGAGTTCTTCTCTGAGCTGGTCCGAGGGCGACCGGAGAGCACAGTGGCCCTCGTGAACTAACGACGAAGGAAAGACGTTTTTATCGACCTGCTGTGAGATTATTGGCTTGAAAACTGTATTTTCTACTCAGGAACAAACAAGCCAGGCTAATTGAGGTGTTGTCAAAAGCCATGTTCCTGCCACGTATGCAAAGATTTGGATGGAGTCCCGCGGGAGGTTTTGCATGATATCACCCATCACATGCAGACACTACTTTGTGATTAACGTCCTCGTCATCCCTGGTGGTGGATATTAAGGAAATCATGATTCGGAGTTCACGATCAGACGGAGATATTATTTGCCTCAGTGCAAATTAAAAGTTTTTTTTTATTATTGCATACTGAATTTTATATTGTGGTATTTTTGTAATCACCAACGCAATGTGACTGCTCTACATGTTTATTTTTGAATACAGACTTCTGCAATTGGTCCCAAATCAGTAGGCTGTCAACAGAGCCCATTATAAACTGGTGATTCTGGTGGTGGTGGGATTGTCTTCCATCATTTCTTTAGTCACTGCTGCTGACTGTGCACATGAAATCTGTACCATGCATATCTGGAACAAGTGCATTCACAAAGGTACAGGCACTTAAACATGTATTTATTAAATCCCTATGGTTAATGTTGCAGCCTCTAAAATAATGTAGTTCTCACAGCTCCTGGATTTCCTTTGGCCTTATGGAATTATGACTGGAGTTACCAAAATTATGTTTCTGGTTATTTTGATGCCACATTTCTGTGTTTTTAACTGTCCGTGTGATGTGATGTCAAAACTCATCTTCAAGCAGTTGACACTTTTCATATGTGTATAATAGTGTATTTTTCAGAAATAAATACATTTCGCAAAATACCTGTCCTATTTTCTGTACCCTCTATAACTTATAGAATGTAAACTTTCTGTGGCCTAAAAGGATACATCTACAAGAGGGCATTTGTTTATATGTTTTTGAAATCGTAAAGCAGGAACGCAGCCAAACTGGTTTTCCAAGTCCAAAGATATCGGTGCCTAGAAGGCTTATCTAATACCGCTCCAACAATCTGGTTTTCCCACCTGACTTTCTAAAGACTTCAGCACACCTGACAGCCGGATCTGAATTATTTTCTTTCTGCAGCGAGATCTTGCTTGTGTGAGTCAGCGAGCATCATATATCCACATTAGTCATTGTAACTTTTTAGCACAGGCAGTAGTAAATATATGGCAGTTATGATTAGTTTACCTTCCTCTTTTAAACCCCTTTTTCTTCTTCACTTCACTACGTCTACATTGATGTTTGCCCAGTTTTTTTCCAATAGAATAGTCTCTAGAACAGAGCTGGTGTCACATATCACCATTGTCATTTCACAACAAAAACATGATTAATACCACAACAATGTTATTATGATTACAGTCACAACTAATTTGTTCCATCATGTTGGGGTTGATGGACAGTTTGTGTGTAAACATATATTTTTGACCAACTTTATCCACTTTTGATGTTATTTCTAGCACAAAATTAGTAGTTATCATCAAAGCTCTCTATATTTCATGTAGATCATTAAACCGTAATGCTGTGTGAGAAGTCTGTCCAGAAACAGCTCCTGGAGGTATCTTCACACACAAAGGCTGCCTGCAAAGTACCTGATCAGGCTGCATGCTTCAAGTCAGCTTTCAGATGCAGTCATGCACGAGTCTTTCCCAATGAGCTGATGATCAGGTGTGCTAAATAAGGAAGACATACGGGACTGGAGTTGAGAACCACTGTATGTATGCTGCCTTCACGGCTATTTCCCACTTATGAAGTCGTGATTACAAGCTTGTCACATTCAAGTACTTTGTGTATCAGAAAGAATAAAATGTAGCATCTCATTATTTGACAAACATATAAACAGGTAGCTTGTTAACGACTCTGGAATTTCGGTCAAATGCATGCTGATTTCCCTGTTTATAATACATGCAACATGCTTCAAATGATTGTTCATATATAGCGTATCAATACACTACTTTAGCAACAAGACAAATTGATGTAGTTGGAAAAACTAGCCTAACAAAGAATAGCATTGACAGCAGAAATTGTTGTCCCCTCCACCATGTTTAAAGTTTATTCCCCGCCCAACTCAGAAACTCTGGTATCAAAATGATATCTCTGTAGTAAATATGACTTGAGAGGCTGTTTATATCCAATTGTCTGATTAGGAAACTCGTATTTATGATCATTTCGATAGCACGTGCAGGCAGCATAACTTTATAGCCAGTAAAGAACTGGCCCCTGGTGTAGCCTGAGAACTACACGCCACTTTAATCATGCAGCGATGACTACCAGTGCTCCCTATATATGGATGCTGCTGTTTGGGAACACAGTCATGTAAGAAAACTATACAGAAATACTTTGACGATAGATTTTGCTCAGGCAATTCAGAATGACCATAACTGTCAGGTGATGGTGCTGAAGGACTCAGAAGCAGAGTGCGGAAGAAGGAGAAACTTTATTTTTCGCCACAAAACACAAAATAACGTAAACAATATTTAATGGCTGCTTAGGACGCCGAGATTCCAGAGCTGGCCGGCAGTGTCTGCGGGCCACACGAGCTGCTGGATCACCGTGCGTTCAGTTCTGCCGCACAAGGGGACAGGTAAGTGCCAATACATGCAAACACAATCAAGGACAAGACAATCTACTCAAAACGAGTAGTAGAAACAGAGACATATATGGAAGATGGGGAATGAGCGACAGGTGGGGGAGAGTCAGCTCGTGATCCGTGCACACCTGCTGCACGATCGGCACAGATTGCCCAATCCACGAGCTGCCAACATAACAAGACAACAGGGGGAGCCGAGAAGGCACCCTGAACCGTGACAATAACGAGATCAGTCCGCTGATTATTCAAGTTATCCCTGACTTTTTCAACGAGCAAGGAGGAATATATTTTGTAAATGTTTTTCCATTCTAGTTTATGCAATTTTTTTCTTATCAGATAAAAAGTTCATTCACTCAAATGTGTGCACAAGTTTTTTATGCACATCTTGGCATTTCTACCCAACGTTTTTTTATGCAATATTCCAAAATGTGCATACAAAAATAGGTGGATGGAAACAGCTACTGACTGGATCTATCCGATTATGCTAACAGACATCTCACTAAGCAATTTTCCATTAGCCATAGCAGAAGCTTGGTTTTGTGCTCAGTAGCCCATTTTTGTTTTGGTTTTGAGGTTTGTTTGTGGATCGTTGACCTGTTGGAGGTTCCAACCATGGCCCATTATAAGATTTCTAGCATTAACAGTCGTTTTGTATTTTTTTATATGTTGGTATTTAATTGAATCCATGATACCATTTGTCTATAAACAAGATGTCCAGGACCTCCTGCAGAAATATAGGCCCACAACATAAAAAAATACAGCAGTGTATTTAATTGTAAACATGAGGTACTTTTATCCCTGTGTTCACCAAACCCATATTGAGTGTTTGCTGCTCTTTTGTTTCATCTGACCATAGAAGCCAGTCCCATTTGAAGTTCCAGTTGTGTCTGACAACTGAATATGCTGGAGTTTGTTTTTGGATGAGCGAGGAGAATCACCCCCACCCCCCACCCGGGGGCGGTTTCTTTCTTTTTTATGCTTTCTGACCCCAAGATTCAACTATTTTCTGCAATTCTCTAGCTGTGGTCCTTGGGGAGTCTTTAGCCACTTCATGAAGGCAGAGAAATCTGAGGAGCAGATGGCACATTCGCAAGTATAAGATCCGCGCCATCAGCCAATGAATTGCCGCGATTCTATACGGGTTTCAGACAATCGCGTTCGGCGTTCAGACAATCGCCAAGGGGCGTTCCCAAAGCGTGTAAGCTTTACGCTGCATCGAGTGAACCTATGAGAGAACACATTATTTTCCACATACTGTACATTATTATTGCTCCTCTATGCCCCGCCTGTCTGAAACTATTTTTACAAAGCTCATCGTTCTGAGAAGCGAGGTGTGCTCTGATTGGCCAGCTATCCAGTGCGTTGTGATTGGCCAAATACCTCAAGCGTGTGACGGAAATGTTATGCCCTTCACTGTATTGTGATGCTGTGTCCCAGCGCGACCACACAAAAATAATGAAACCCATTATAAACGAGGCATTTATTGCATCCAGTGGGGATATAATCACTGATTACACAATGAATTATACTGTCTTTTTATGTGTCGTGTTGCATCGTGCCGCGTAAACATTACCATTTGTGATCGGAGAAATGACAAACAAGCACTACTCTACACTGCTCAATACTCACGTTTGAATAGTCAGTGGCAAATTCTTTAAATATGAAACCATACTTACAGGCTGTGAGTCAGAAGCACCACACTGTCCTTGCAAAGTTGGAATTGCCCCACTTTATAGAAACAGTCTTTGTGCACAGAAGCATTGTAGGCTACTCTCTTCCAGGTTCAGGAAACAGTCCTGCGTAAAATGCGCTGCACACACTCCAATATTTGAGTTGAACTGTTCTGGAATAGTGTTGTAAATACAACTTGACCACTGATTTCTAGTTGTGTCCTCTTTTGGAAGCCCAAACAAAGTACTTTCTCTTTCACAACAAAACACAGCGTCTCCAGGACACGGTGCCGGCGGCAACAACAATACTCCAGCCAGAATAAAAATCACGCCCTCTTTCATTGCATCTACGTTTGGGCGGTGTTTTGCAAATCTTCCCATATCATGACGTAGACATGTGGGGTGTGTATAAATGAGCCGTTTTAGGAGGGCGTAGCAGAGTCTTAACTTTGATAAAGAATATATCTTTGGTTTTGAGACTTTACTCTTTGCAATTTCAGGGATTTTATCTATGAACAATCAGCTTGAAACACTCCAAAGAGAAAGCAAAACTTGAAATTGCATCGTATGACCCTTTTAAATGTTCCCAAAACATAAACAGACAATGACAGCGGGAGCAGAGTTCCAACCATATGCATAATTTTCTGATCTAGTCAGTGTCTAGTTGGTGTGCCCATGTATAGCCACCAGAGGGCATACTTTTTTGTTTTGTTTTGTTTGTTTCTCTGGACTTCAGTTCCCATCACCCTTTGCTTTGTCTATCAAGCCTCATTACATTCAGCCGTGTTCCATTACCTTGTTAACTATTCCATATATAAGCCCGGTTTTCTTTGTCTTTGGTTGCTGATTTATTGTTTTCTGTTACTCTGATTTGGATTACACCCTTTGTTTTTGGACTCTTTAATAAATGCTGCACTTGAATCTTCTTGTTTTGGAGTTTTCAGTGACAGAATAAATCAGCCATTAACAGATCCAGCAGCTAGGTTGGGCTTATCGGATTGGGGACCATAGGCATTCGTATTCTTCCTCCTGCTTCGAAGAAGGAGCAGAAGGCTCGGCTTTTGGGTTTTGCTCAGACCTTCTGGACTTTGGCGGTAGGACTAAAACTTTGTGAATCTGAGCTTCGCAATAATTTTAATGATTGCTTAGATAACCCCTTGCCTCCTCGGGAAATGGAGGGGCTTTTAACTCTCGACTTTTGGAGTTTCATTGACTATCTCTGTTACCGCAATTTAGTAATGTCATGTCGGTCTGAGCCCATTGCAGTGCCCCTGGTGATGCCCGAGCCCCCTCCAGTGGATGGCGAATTCTCAGTCTTTCAAGCGAAGGTCAAAAAGGAGGAGGGCAACAAGGTCCGCTCCAGAGCCCGCTCCAGTCTGGGAGCCCACGTAGTCCAAGGCCTCCTTTCCACCTCCCTCTGGAACTTTTGTTTTCTGGTGAAGCGTCTGGAATCCGCTCCTTAGAGGGGGGGGTTATGTCACAGTGTCTAGTTGGTGTGCCCATGTATAGCCACCAGAGGGCATGCTTTGTAGTTTTGTTTGTTTCTCTGGACTTCAGTTCCCATCACCCTTTGCTTTGTCTATCAAGCCTCATTACATTCAGCCGTGTTCCATTACCTTGTTAACTATTCCATATATAAACCCGGTTTTCTTTGTCTTTGGTTGCTGATTTATTTTCTGTTATTCGTTGTTTTTGGACTCTTTAATAAATGCTACACTTGAATCTTGTTTTCCGTGACCGATCTAATCTGAGTTTCAGGTGTGCTGAAACTATGACGAGATGAGAATTAACAATATTTTAACACTGAAACATGAATCTTTATACACTATTTTTGATTATGATTAATTATTTTAGAAATGTAATGTTTAGTTGGCCTGGAACAAACCCATTCACAAAGTGCAGGCTATGGCACTTTCACCTGGAAAAATTATTATCAGCTGCAGTGGATGACTGAACAAATACTGGGTTAAACGCACTTATATGCTGTAATATCCCGTTCTTACAATGAGCTGAATTTAGACATGCCCTGAACTCTGTCTATTCATCTCACCGACTACAGGGAATAAACACATAGCATTACCGCCCACGCTGTGTTCCTCTTTCAATGTTGACTCAAGGCAAGCTTTTGAAGCAATGTGTTTAATGAGTAAAACACTGAAGGGAATGGAGCGGACCGAAATAACAAAAAGGTGCTTTAAGGCCATCATAATGAACTTCATTAACCATAAAATTGGCAAGGTGTTCAGTTGCTAAAAAATGAACAATGACTGAACAATTTAACCAAACCTTCATACAGAAGTAGACTGGTGTAACAGTCATCAATTACATGCAATAAATAACCCTGTGAAAGCCATCAAAGAAGGGTGTTTATTCCCAAAGATAAATCTCTGCGATTCATTAGGTCCTGGAGCGAAGGAATTTGAATATGTAGGGAGTGGTGTTAATAAAAATCCATATATGACATGAGAACATGCTTCAATGCAGTCACTGTAGTTTGCCTGACAGCTATATGCATCTCAACACGACCAGAGGGCAAATAAATCAGTCACATAGATCCCATTACATAGACACGTTGTTCCCTGAATTACCAAAAACAAAGGTCTACTTGTTAATGAATTGTATTTGTTTAAAAATATGTATTTTGAAGTACACTTGGGGAAAGGTGGCCCCCAGTATTGGCACAGAAGAGGTCAGTGCATGGGATAAGGGTTTATTTATAATGATTCTGCTTATCAGATCTAGGCCCGTATTCACAAAACATCTTCAGGCTAAAAGAGTAGCTCATAACTCATCGATTTAGGAGAAAATCTTACAAATAATGCTCCCAAATGTAGGACTCCTAAAGCCGTTTTAGCACTAAAACTAGCTCCTAAATCTGTAAAAGATTAGTGAAGAGTCCTACGTCACTAAGCCATAAATTATCCTAAAATAGCTGTTTCCGGCAATCTGCCTCTGAACGTAAACATTTGAGAAACTTTTGATGATAACGAGCATTTAAAAAGGTATCACGTTTGGTTTTGGAGGTTATCCCAACTCCAGATTTTCCTTGTTTTCATGAATCAGCTGGCCAAGAAGTAACGTGCTTGCATCTAGTTTGATTAACTTTTATGTTTGCATGTCTTATTATCAGCCATGATTATTCTACTGTTAAATAAAAGGCTGTTTAAATGCATATTCACTAATTATGAGATGCACACATGTAAGAGGCTGACAATTAGCTGAACATATACTTATTTTATAATGCAGGGTAAGTGTCAATAATGAAACATTTACTTGGATGTGGCAATTAACATTTTTATTTTTAAACATGGCAACATAACATTGCGCTCTTCAATATTTCTATGAATAAATCCCTGACTGAGGCTATCAGCCAATCACTGTGTGCATAGTTAATAAGCATGCTGACATCCCCCATAGCAATGAGGTAAGCCCCGCCCTCTTTACTCTCATCTTAAAAGGACAGTTCACCCAAAAATGAAATGTTTTGGGGCACCAATGGCTTCCATAGTAGGAAAAATAAATACTATGAAAGTCAATGGTGCCCCAGAATGGCTCGGTTTCCCACATTCTCCAAAATATCTTCCTTTGTGTTCAGCAGAACAAACACATTCATACAGGTTTGGAGATACTTGATGGTGAACATTTCATTTTTGGGTGAACTGTCCCTTTAAGACTTCTCTCTATTCCCAGTACAAGTGTGTCTCAGCAGCTTTGTGAAGAGGGTTTAAGAGAAACTGCTATTGAGGAGAACTCTTAGTGGTAAGATATAATGTTTTATGAATACGGGGACTGATGACATGTGTGCTATGAGTAACCAGTCAAATGAATGAGAATGATCCTGTGGCTCAGCATTGCGTTAGCAGCGTGAAACGTTGTGAGTTCAATTCCCAGGGAACATGCATACTGATAAAACACGTATAGTCTTAATGCACTGTAAGTCACTTTGGATAAAAGCGTCTGCTAAATGCATAAATGTAAATTTTTATACCCCTTGCTAACCCTTCAGTGCAGACCTTACATAACATAGGTAATCAGCTGGCTCCTTAGATTTGGGTTTCAATCTTTCTGTTACCAGGTTTGACCGTTTGTCACATCTAGACTCATACAGGACCAATATCCGAGTCCATACCCGATAAAGAGTACGAGAGACTATAGAGTCAATTATATTTATTTAGGTTGTATTATAATTGCACTATAGGTTGAACAATCATGCTCCATGAAGATATTTTGTCAATATATCAAAACTTGATTATTAATATGCATCGCTAAGAACTTCATTTGAACAACTTTAAAGATGATTTTCTCAATATTTAGATTTTTTTTTGCACGCTCAGATTCCAGATTTACAAATATTGTCCATTCATAACAAACCATACATCAGTGAAACTATTATTTATTCCGCTTTCAGATGATGCATAAATCTCAATTTCGAAATATTTACCCTTATGACTGGTTTTGTGCTCCATAATTTACTAAATTCAACTCAAGTCATTGACTATGTACTGAATTTACCCAAATAGATGTACATTAAATAATCTTATTTTCTGTTCGGCATAATAAAGTAAGTCGTTAGGTTTTTAATGATACGAGGATGAGTAAATAACATCATTTTTGGGTCAACCATCCCTCTTGTTTTTCAAACCCCTGTCATATAGCGACAAGTTTTAAATCTTTTATTTATTATAGTACTGCATCACTGCACAAGCACATATCTTAAAGACACATGAGAATGACTCCTTCACAAACGCCTGCTCTGCTCATTCATCAGTCATCATATCGGCTCCGTCTCCACCCGTGGCGTCACTCAGACTCAGATCCTCCAGCATCTCCGCCAGAGAGATCCTGGGAGCGCCGTCCTCATCCGTGTCACTTTCCACTGGGATCTTTGACGCATCTGAACAGGAAAAAACATTAATTGTCGAGCATGTTTGCACAAACAAGACATGTGTTTTAGCGTCACAAGCTTCAGTACACAGAGAATAATATACACACATGTATAAGTATAAATAAAGGTAGGGGTGTGCGAGCGATATTGACAAAAAATGATATCTCAATATCTCCTGGTATTTTATCGATCGCGATAATTAGATGATATTTAGCTGCGTGTGTTGTGCTGATATCTTACTGTGAACATAAGTTTGTGATATTCTTCATATTCTGTGCAGTGCTCAGTTCACACTGATAGAAATTAATATTTTCCAATTTTATATTTTATGGGCATTTTTACCTTTATAAAGCCTTTTTTATAAAAGCATGCATTATGTTAGAAGTCAAATTCTTACATTTAATCAGTGAATTATAAAAAGACGTTTATGCTACCAAGAAAATTAAATCCGTGTGAATAAAATGAATCGTTGCAATGCAGACAAACACAGAAGCTGCGTCTGACGAAGCATTTACACGGTTTAATGCAGAACATGAATGCATTTAACCTGCACTTACACATGCATTAATTATGTGTTGATATATTGAACATAAAATGTTGTATACTGAAATTATGTAATCTATTTTAAATGCTAAATTAAAGCCGCCAGCAGGTGGCAGCGAGTCACTGTTAATAAGTGAGTCACTGCGATTGAACCGAATCATTTAAACGATTGATTCATTCAGGAACTAATTATTTTTATTGTAACGCATAAACAAGTGATATGATGTCTAAAACGTACGTCTCTTAATTCACTTTGTTTATTGAACTGTTGCAAAAAATCAATATCACATGTAATAACCGGAAAAAACTGATTAACTGTATGAAGTGGTATAAATGCATGCATGTCTTGAATTTGTGATAATTATAAATGTATTGTAATAAACAGAATCATGCCGTCAAAGAACACGCACTAGTCTAAACTTCAAGTAATGCATGTGTGTTTTGAACGTTTTTTTCCCAATTATACTCAATGTCATCAAATAACAGCGATTACGATCTTCTGGCATGATGAGAATATGCTGCATTATCAGCGGAGGGGTGTTTCTTTACCTCTGAAGATGTTGACGTTCTTCCTCAGCATCTCATCTTCCTCCAGGTCCTCCAGGAACTCATTGTATTGTCTACAAGAAACAACTATGCATCAAACAGACAGCAACGACTGACGGGGTAATTATAATTAAAGTTGTCTTGTAATGCTAAAAGTACTTAAATACTTAATCTGTTCCAATGTATGATTATTGCTCAAAAAACGAATTTGCTTTATTCTATGCTATTGAAGAATTTAATTAAAATTATTGATTTAGCCTGATACAAGTCTGTGCTTTATTATTTATTTTTGTAGTTTAGTATGTTTTTAGATTGCAATGTTAGAATAAAATGTGATTTTTGACCCTTTTTGCACATAATATATAGGCTTAGATTCACATTATTAGTATTTTCATAGCCTTTAATATGCATTGTTTCATTGGACAACATTGTACGGTATGTAAAATATATATATATATATATATAAAAGTGCAAATACCGTGATATTTGACGTATATCACCAATAAATACCGAGATACGAATTTTTGACAATATCGCCCAGCCCTAAAATATAAACATGTAAATATTTGACAAATATATGTGTGTGTATATAGATATTAAATATACACCGAACACATATGTATTATGTGAACAAAACGTTTATTTTAAATGCGATTAATTGTTTCTAGTTTCAACACGCTTGAACAAGTGAATTAAAATGTTTGATTCAAATATTAAAGTTAATGATACTTTAAGGCTACATGGTATTTCATGTTAATATTCATAAAGACAAGAACCAGTGATAAGCTTCAAGTCGGTCACGTCTTTGCTCTTAAATATTAGTACGGTCTCGTTTATCAATATTTGTTAATGCATTAGCTGACATGCACGAGCTGACAATGTGTGTGTGGTCACATTTACTCCATATACAGGAGAAATATTAATAATAAACCGATCAACATGAGTTTAGGGCCTCGTTACATTTGTTTTGATTTTGACCTAAATGCTGTGTTTTAGGATTAAATGACTGCTGCTGTGGCCTTTATATCAATTAATGATCGCACCACGGAAATAATGTAAACATGTGCAGAGCTTATCATCGTTACAGACTTAATTGATTGCAATCTCGATATGATATTGCTTATTGCCTTAACATGTTGATGTATGGCTACATGACAGAGAAACGATGTTACTGTAGCTTTAAGAGCATCCGGCAAGTGTTTTGCAGTTAATTAATTATTCTCATCTCTTGCAGAGTTATGATATATATCTTTAAAATAAGGTCTTTAATAAATGTAGCATGGTTTCTGGTATTGCTACACATTCTGACCGGTACTTATGACATCACTAAACAAAATTATAATGCGATCATCACCAAAAATGGGGGAAACTGATGCTGTAGACATTCAAAGTCATTATTTATATAGTTTATCCACGCTATATGTGAACGAAGTACATTTCATGTAAGCATGCCTGTCATATTTCTGTCATACCCCCCCCCACAAAATCAATGAAGCTTGTTTTTAGGACCATTACAGCTCTTTACATTAAACCATTATTTTATGACGACCCATAAACTTTCATTAATGTAGAAGTCTCATTACTGTAATGCTTCCAAGTTCTCATGCTTTTATAATTGCAATTAAATTCTCATCAGCGCAATTTTTATCTGTTGTAGTAAAACAAGCTTCTTTTTTTTCAGATTCACAATCAACTAATACTGCTATGATTTATTAATTTTATTTTTTGCATTATAATAATATGCAGAGGCATTCAAAGTAAGGGGGGGCACATATTTCTGAACCAAGTGGATTTTGAATACAGCGTCCAAAAGTCAAAAATTAATATTTTTGATATATGAATTTGACGTTCGGTGCATCATCATCAGCTGCTTAACTCAAATCTGTGTTTATGCCACGCTTGCAGTGTTTTATTCACATTAACTTTCAATGTTAAATCCACATTAAATATAAAGTCAGTCGAATTAAAAATACGTTATGGCAAGACGACACGCATAAACAGACAGGTTTTTATGCATAGCTAATAGATTACATACAGCATCGCCCATTATTAACATAATCTATAAAGGTAAGAATCAAGATATTTCATGATGTAATGCGTTTCGAAATAAGAGGAAAACTAAATAAAGCATAAGTGTTGTTGTGGCTGCTGTGAGTCACATGACGACCCCCCCCCCGCGAGTGCATGAGCAGTAATTTGAGGGGTTTGTGATCAGGCTCGTGGCCATGTGTTGAGATCTCGTCACCTCTCATCATCAGTGTCTGTGGCGTCTTTCTCTCGGTCCAGCTCCTTCAGCTTCCACACTCGGCTCTTCAGACGCTTCATGCGGTCATAGCTCTTCTTGATCAGCACCTGGACACAAGCAGCACATCTTATTACTGAAGTTCAACATAGTCCTGTAGCTAGCAATGGCACAGTCATGGGATTGATTTACAGAAGAAACAAGAATTGATTCGTATGTGGCGGTCAAAGAAATGTGAATTTTTAACATTCGTTGAATTTAAAATAAAATGCATTATAATGTTAGCTGTGCATCAGGCAGCTTTATCAGATGTGATGACGATGCATTTTAATGTTTTTCAGCTAATACAGTTGAAGCCACTGGATGCAGCGTTCATTAGAAATATTGCATAAAAACAGAAAATCAAAAACTGTTCACACAGAACTCATATTTATCATTTTCTACAGACGTCTATCAGCGCTGCACTCGTGTCTCACACAAGAGAGACGCATGTTTAGAAAGCATGTAACATTAATATAAGTTCAACTTTTAAAAAGACGTTTTTTCTGCATCTCATGCGTTTAAATGAAGAAAGTGCAGATTGGTTTTCGGTTCTTTGTATTAAACTACACATGCATGCATGATGCTGATTTGTTTCTAATTGTTAAGCAACTTAAACATTATTTTAAACATTATGCACAAAGATACTGGTGATATTTTATTGCATGCATTAGTAATATTTTGCTCTGCGCCCTCTTGTGGCCTCAGGAGAGAAGACAAACGCTTTTTTACCCCCAACTGAAATTATGCATTTTAAATGCAAATAGAATTTGAATTTTGATAATATTTAAGTACAAAATTATAATAGAGTCATTTTGACAGCCTTAAAATGCACTTTCAATAAAAGTGTAGTTCTGTCATAATGTAAATGTCATGTTCACATATCAAGTATGTTTTTCAGTTTATACAGATTGACTGACTCACTGTCATTAAAATGTTTGGGGTCGATAAGATTAAACGAAAATAGTATTACAATTTAAAATAAGGCATTTTCTATTGTAACAGTGCATTTTTTTCCTGTGATGGCAAAGATTAATTTTCAGCACATTACTCTAGTCTTCTACATTTTATTCAGAATTTTTTGATGCATTAAAAAAAAAAAAAGTAAATTTTTTTGGAAACAATTGAAATGTCTTTATTGTCACTTTTGATCAATGAAATGCATCCTTGCTGCTTCGAAGTAATAACTCCTGACCCCAAACTTTTCAATGAGTAGCATATTAAATATAAAAAAAAGTTTATGAAAGTGAGTTTTCCTTTGCATATTATATTTGTATCTAATCCAACAGCGTGCAGAATTGTTTGAGTGTCTAAACACTAACACTGTATTTGCACAGGCCCTGCACATCATTTACATGCATATGAGTCGCAGTGATGAGTCTTACCACGTCAGGAACATGGTGCGGGTTCATCTTATTCAGGAACTCATCATTAATATTGGCATTGGCAAAATCAAAGCTGAAGTAAAAAAAAAAGCATGTTAGAATCAACATATTTCCCTGTTTTCTGCATGAAATCCCTGAAGTGAGGCGAGTGCACCGACCCCAGCACCAGATCTCCGATGTTCAGCAGGTGACCCAGGAACGTTCTGCAGTGATACTGATGACCGGAGTCCATCTCTGACGTCTTCTGAACCCAGGCCTCAGCCAGCGTGTGCTGCAAACACAGACATGATGCACACATGTGAGCCTGCACCACGAAACCAAGTGACATTGAGATGTATGCATAAATAATATTTCCATTGATGTATGGTTTGGACAATATTTGTAAATCTGGAATCTGAGGGTGCAAAAAAAAATCCTAAATATTGAGAAAATCATCTTTAAAGTTGTTCATATGAAGTTCTTAGCAATGCATATTAATAATCAAAAATTAAGTTTTGATATATTTATGGTAGGAATTTTACTAAATATCTTCATGGAACATGATCTTAATGATTTTTGGCATAAAATAAAAATGTATAATTTTGACCCATATTGTTGGCTATTGCTACAAATATACCCCAGCGACCTAAAACTGCTTTTGTGCGCCAAGCTCACATATTTACAGAAGTACAATCAGATGACGCACTAAATCCATCTGTCCTTTTAGAGCAAGTGTGCATAGCACATGAGAAACAGAGCAGGGCTGCGCTGCGAAACACATTCAGTGTACGCGGCATTATTGATTATAATCGGTTCTATTTGCATTTGATGTGACGACATCCAGAGATAACCCAAGTGCTCCGGTCACACTGAAGCACGTGTTTCTGTGTTCGGATGAGCCGAAGATCTTCTGTGCATCTGTGTATTGAGTGTCTCTTAGATGCATTATTAACCCATTACCGGCATTTAAAAACAACACTTTCACTTTAGAAAGAATAGAAATGACGTTATTAATTTAAATGTATTAAATTAAAATTATTAATTTAAAAAGTCTTGTTTTTGAAGCCACTTAACAAATGTTCGTAAAAAAAATAACTGAAAAAGTATACTTTTACATTAAAACGCCGCTTCAGTTATTGTGCACACATTCAAAACACACACACACACACAAGATGAAATGCAGATATATAATTTCATAAAATACACCTTCACGCTCATGAAAGCACACACAAGATGAAATGCACTTAATTATTTCGTTGCGTAAATAAAAGACACACACTTATAAATTGATTGATACGCTCCTCGCTCCGCTCACATGCTCTGCTCTACACGCTCTAGTTTTCAGGTCTGGATTTTTTATTTATTATAACAAATTTTAGTACTGTACTGAAGTAGTATAGCAAGTATAATTGAATAATAATAATCCACGAGCCGATCCGCCTACAGAGTGATGCGGTAAACTTACGAAAACAAAAATCGTTCAGAGGGGATTCTTCTGATTAACCTACAGAGCACACCTCTGATTGGCCATTGCTTTCAACAGAGATGGCTGTGATTGGCTGCAATACTCAACGCTGCATAAACACGTAACAAACTTGACACCAGAGCATGCACGCAAAAACACACAGGAGCGTTTAAAAGTGGTTAACTATACAAGCGGGTACAGGTATGAATTGGTACTAATGGTACTGTAAAAAAGACCCCTCCCCCTCACCACCACCAAAAACACTTTAAAATTAGATCTACACAAATCTCATAGGTGACTGATTTTGATCTCAAAAAGGTGAGTTTGCATCAATGATAACTAGATTTTGAATAAACAGCACGAGGAACACTAAGACTACATATTTTAACTGTGATGACATTTTTTGCTTCTCTACGTATTAAGCATAGTCGTCTGCAATATTTGCCCGCTGCTCATGCGTTTCATTTTTGCACAAGCTTTCATGTTTGCGGTTGCCAGACATTAAGAGCTTAAATCCCCTAATTAGATCGGTTTTCTGCCAAATGGTTTACTTAATCGTCCCAACCTGGCAACCATCTAAACAATACACAAAAATCACAAATGAGCTGTAAACACTAGCAAAGTTAAAGCGTAGCCGTCTCTATTGAGATATTCTGCTCAACAGCCAGCTTGTCGTCTTTCACATCTGACTAAATCTGCAAGCAAGCCATGCCAGTCGACGTTGTTTTGATTTGTGAGATATTTTGTAACAAAGCCCTGTATGAACAGTACTCCTGTAGGATTGTACCTTATTGGATTTGAGCCCGGCGCCGGCTCCTAGCTTCTGATCTCTGATAATGTCGATGTCCATGACGATGAACTCCTCCAGCTGACGCGGGCCACACAGACCGCTAAACGGGTGACGCCAGAACGTGTTCCCATCCACCTCAGCAACTGAAATCAAACACACACTACCATAAATCAAACATGTCATCTAAAAACCCGGGCATTATCATAATTCAATTAATTCATTAAATTATGTTAATGGATATGACAATATTAATGTATCATCGCCGTTGTAGACATTACTACTATACAGTGTTGCCAAGTCTGCGGTTTCCCTGTGGAATTGGGCTACATTATCACTGTTAAAGCACGGGTTGTCGGGGGTGGTTTTTCATGTCCATGGGTTGAAGCGACCCCAATAACATCTATTTTAGTCTCCGGAATGCGATTTTTTTACCGGGCGACCCCTTGAAACGCGGTTAGTTTTGAGTAGCATTCGAGTGGGTTTTGTTGTGAAAACCTGGCAACCCTTTCCAGCAGGTAACGTTATTATTGCTAACATAGCGACTCGTTGAAAAATACATTGGCATTATCTGTATTGAAGAGAACGTAATGATTTCATGCGATGTTTAAGTGAATAAAATAGCCTTGACAGCATTACTTACTGGAGTCCCATAACTATTGGCTTGTTCTCTCTCACCAGATGTGTGTGTGTGTGTGTGTGTGACTGACTGATGTATAAGAGGAAAGCAGGCATTTGGACCAAAGCACTGAGGCAAGGGAGGGGGAGACTCAAAATATTTCTAAACTTAAAACTCACTTTTTGCCCCTTTGTGTTGTTTTACTGCTTGCACAATTATTTTAAGTATAAAACATTTTTATTTACAATACACAGCATTGTTTTTAATCATATTATTAGGGGGGGGAGGGCAGCCTTCAGATGGAGGCGGGGGGGGGGGGGGGGGGGTCTTAAAAAGTGAAAGGTGTATAGATATAAGCAAAACAGACACTTATCTTACATTTAGTCATTTTTGCAGACGCTTTTATCCAAAGTGACTTACAATTGGGAAATATTGTCCAGTTTATAACACAGCAAAAGAGGAACCGATATTTAGGCGATACCGATTTTTGCTGATACGATTTTGCCGATACTGATTTTTGCTGATACGATTTTTGCCGATACCGATTTTTGCTGATACGATTTTGCCGATAACGATTTTTGCCGATACCGATTTTTGCTGATACGATTTTGCCGATGCCGATACCGATTTTTGCCGCTGCAAATTTTGCCGATAATGATTTTTGCTGATACGATTTTGCCAATAACGATTTTTGGCGCTGCAGATTTTGCCGATAACGATTTTTGCAGATACGATTTTGCCGATAACGATTTTTGCTGATACGATTTTGCCGATGCCGATAACGATTTTTGCCGATACCGATTTTTGCCGCTGCAAATTTTGCCGATAATGATTTTTGCTAATACGATTTTTGCTGATACGATTTTGCCAATAACGATTTTTGGCGCTGCAGATTTTGCCGATAACGATTTTTGCTGTTACGATTTTGCCGATACCGATTTTTGTTGATACGATTTTGCCGATAACGATTTTTGCCGCTGCAGATTTTGCCGATAACGATTTTTGCCGATACGATTTTGCCGATAACGATTTTTGCCGCTGCAGATTTTGCCGATACGATTTTGCCAATAACAATTTTTGCCGCTGCAGATTTTGCCGATAACGATTTTTGCAGATACGATTTTGCCGATACCGATTTTTGCCGCTGCAGATTTTGCCGATACCGATTTTTGTTTCTAAGAACTATAATTGACAGCATATAAAAACAAAAATCTATATTTTTTTCGATGCAACAAATTAAAAATTACGTAAAAGATTATTAAACATTACAATTGCCCCAATCTAGTTACAGATATTCTCTCACTTAAACAGCTCTCAAAATAAAGTGCTTTGTGACTGTAAAGAGGTAGAAATAACAATGAACTGAATAGAAGTTGTTGTATATAACAAACAGATGTCATTTCTTACCGTTTATAAATGGTAATTTTCCCTAACCTTATAAAATGTAATCTTCCACATCAAATTCTTACATTGTTTCAATGACTTCAGTACCATTCAAATAAAATCGGTATCAGCAAACTCCATCTGTCCACTGCAGCAAACACAGAACGTGCATTAGATGTATTTGCACAGACTGTTTGATGAAGCTGAGGAGCCATGAATGCATTGACACCGCAATATTTGCAAATGCATAAATAATTTCAAAGATTAATGTTTTAAATATTTTTTAAACATACAAATAATAAATGTAGGGGAAAATGCAATGATATTTTTAAATATGAAACCAAACCACCAGTAGGTGTCGGCAAATGACTGAGATTTGTTCAAACGGCTGATTCGTTCAGAAACGAGGGTTATGAATGGGTTTCTGAATCATTGACTCACTCGATTCTTTCAAAAACGTGGATTCATTCAGTAACGAAACACCGCTGTGTTGTTCGGAGACACACAACAGTTCTGCTGTGTCTTTGATTGGAAATATTTTCATTGGCGAAATTGAGCAAAAACAGTCAATATTGTGTCTAAAATGTTGGTCACTTAATCTTAACTTCTTTTTTTTTTGAACTACTACAGTATAACATCAGTGTCACATTGCAGTCGTGTTATATCTGCGGAAACATCTTGGTCGTGCGATGTTGCTTAGGCCTACCTAAATTATATATTACAGCCTAATTTTCTTTTCTGTGATTTCTGCACGAGTCTCTCTATCACACTCACTCAGGCTGCGCAAGCCTCATAATATAGCTGTAAACTATGATTCTATACTAGAATTCACCAGCATGCATTGATTAATGCCATGTTGTAGCAAAAAATAAATAAAAAATTGTGACCAAATTATGTGTACCAACTGAGACAGTCAGTGGCAAAAGAACGTCCCGTGGGAAGAAGAGTCTGGAGCCGTGTTGAGGGACTGGTTGAGTTCGTGTAAGTGTGCAGTAACTCACTCTGCAGGGTGTTGGGGTCGATCAGGTGTATAGAGCTGGTGACCCGGATGCAGACACACACCTGACCCATGTTTCCCAGACTCTGGGCGAGCCGCGGAGACAGACACACCACGTTATCCTGCGAGACAGCGCAGAGAGATAAGACACAAATGGGATTTGTATTTTCTAAAGCCATGCATTACATGTGAAATCAATCCATGAGTGTGTGAGCGGAGCTGAATATACAGGACAGAATGAGGCGTCACGCTTTTAATTCTAATGATTATACTGTTTTTCCTGACAGTACAACATACTAGGGCTGTCGAAATTTTGCACTTAAATATTATCAACATTAAAATTGTTCAAAATTAAAAAGGCATATTTGTCTTCTCTCCTGAGGCCACAAGAGGGCGCATCGAGCAAAATATTACTAATGCATGCAATAAAATTACACGACTATCTTTGAAAAAAAGTGCATGTTTAAAAACATATATAATTAAGTTGCTTAAACACATTATGAACAAAACGAATTAATGCATGCATGTGTAGTTTAATACAAAGGACCGAAAACCAATCACAAAGAGCACTTTCTTCATTTAAACACATGAGATGCAGAAAAAACGTGTTTTTAAAAGTTGAACTTATATTAATGTTGCATGCTTTCTAAACATGCGTCTTTCTTGTGTGAGACACGAGTGCAGCACTGATAGACCTCTCTATAGAAAATGATAAATATTAGTTCTGTGTGAACACTTTTGACGTAAACAGCATTGATTTTCTGTTTTTATGCAATATTTCTAATGAAGGACACATCCGGTGGCTTCAACTGTATTAGCTGAAAAACATTAAAATGCATCGTCATCACATCTGATAAAGCTGCCTGATGCACAACTAACATTATAATGCATTTTATTTTTAAACTCAAAGAAATTCAATGTTTTCGACAGCCCTACTACACACATCAACAGAGAACCTGCAAATAAAAAAACAATGAAAAGCATGAAAGCACATGAGAAATATTGTGCAAATCCTTCCAGGTTTATTCAGAACGAGTCAATGCTGTGTACCTTACACACAGGAACGATCTCCATCGAGAAGGTGCTTTTGTAGTTGTAGGTATTGGAGTGAATATCATGAGAGATCAACCGCTGAGACGTCTTCGACCTTTACAAACAACATCCACTATTAGTTTAACCCTCATCCAGAATTTTATGTAAATAAAATAAAATCACCCAAAAAAAACTACATAGATTTTTTCCCCATAAAAAAAAAAAAAAATGACATTAAAATGAGTGTCATTTTAAGCCTTCGGGTCATTTTGACCCACGAGGGACACTTTTGTTATAGGTCCGGATGAGGGTTTTAATAAAGCCAACATCACAACAGGGACTTGATTAGACACAAGCTCGTTCTCATCTCACTTAATGATACACTGAACTAAACAGAGCCGATCTTACATTTTGCAAAGTATGTTTGGATAAGATGTGAGCGAATGCATGTGAAATTGTTTATCGTGCTTATAAACTGGAGTCCAAACCAATCCAGGTGCATACACAAAATTAACGTTTTGTTTCATAAGACCATTTATTAAATATGATTTTCAAACCTGCAGGGAACTGTGCACTGCAAGAAGTCCACCATCTTCTGAGCGTGCTGCTTAGTGGTGTAGTAAAAATCAATGCCCTCTGAAGACACAGACATTAATATTAAAAAGCAAGAACTCATAACACCGTATCAGAGGCAGAGGATGATGGGAAATATACCGTGAATCTCTTTGATGCGCACTGTGCTCTGATGCAGCTTGTGCTTCAATATCAGCTGCTCCAAGTAATAAAAGGTCTTTTTGTGGACAGTCTGAAGAAAGAAAAGGTGATATTATATTAACAATGCTGAAGGCACAGAGAAACAGTAATACTTATAATAATAATAATAAATAGAGAAGATAAATGTGAATGATGTCTGAAAGCAATAGGGTTCAGAAGTATACAGTATACTCTTAAAGAGACAGCGCGCTATATTCCTGCAGCGACTGTGCTTTATATTAATAATCAAACAAATACTTGTGTAACAGTAAATCGGATCCGTGCGGCTCTTAAAGAGACAGCGCGCTATATTCCTGCTGTGACTGTGTGCTTTATATTAATAATCAAACAAATACTCGTGTAACAGTAAATAGGATCCGTGCGGCTCTTAAAGAGACAGCGCGCTATATTCCTGCTGCGACTGTGTGCTTTATATTAATAAATCAAGCAAATACTCGTGTAACAGTAAATAGGATCCGTGCGGCTCTTAAAGAGACAGCGCGCTATATTCCTGCAGCGACTGTGTGCTTTATATTAATAATCAAACAAATACTTGTGTAACAGTAAATAGGATCGGTGCGGCTCTTAAAGAGACAGCGCGCTATATTCCTGCAGCGACTGTGTGCTTTATATTAATAATCAAACAAATACTTGTGTAACAGTAAATTGGATCCGTGCGGCTCTTAAAGAGACAGCGCGCTATATTCCTGCAGCGACTGTGTGCTTTATATTAATAGTCAAACAAATACTTGTGTAACAGGAAATAGGATCCGTGCGGCTCTTAAAGAGACAGCGCGCTATATTCCTGCTGCGACTGTGTGCTTTATATTAATAATCAAACAAATACTTGTGTAACAGTAAATAGGATCCGTGCGGCTCTTAAAGAGACAGTGTGCTATATTCCTGCAGTGACTGTGTGCTTTATATTAATAATCAAACAAATACTAGTGTAACAGTAAATAGGATCCGTGCGGCTCTTAAAGAGACAGTGTGCTATATTCCTGCTGCGACTGTGTGCTTTATATTAATAATCAAACAAATACTCGTGTAACAGTAAATAGGATCCGTGCGGCTCTTAAAGAGACAGCGCGCTATATTCCTGCAGCGATTGTGTGCTTTATATTAATAATCAAACAAATACTTGTGTAACAGTAAATAGGATCCGTGCGGCTCTTAAAGAGACAGCGCGCTATATTCCTGCTGTGACTGTGTGCTTTATATTAATAATCAAACAAATACTTGTGTAACAGTAAATCGGATCCGTACGGCTCTTAAAGAGACAGCGCGCTATATTCCTGCTGCGACTGTGTGCTTTATATTAATAAATCAAGCAAATACTCGTGTAACAGTAAATAGGATCGGTGCGGCTCTTAAAGAGACAGCGCGCTATATTCCTGCTGTGACTGTGTGCTTTATCTTAATAATCAAACAAATACTTGTGTAACAGTAAATCGGATCCGTACGGCTCTTAAAGAGACAGCGCGCTATATTCCTGCAGCGACTGTGTGCTTTATATTAATAATCAAACAAATACTTGTGTAACAGTAAATAGGATCGGTGCGGCTCTTAAAGAGACAGCGCGCTATATTCCTGCTACGATTGTGTGCTTTATATTAATAATCAAACAACAAAATCCTTCTGCTCTCGACTGAAGGACTTTTGTAGCTTTAATGAGAAACAAAGCAAGTTTAATTCTTACAGTGAAGACTGTTTTATTTTACATGTCATAGCAACCTTATTTACAGAAAATATATATCACTATCTTTAAATAAATAAATCTTTCATATAAAGTGTTGGTCATATGGCCCACTAATAATCATTTTAAATAACCGTGATTACAATATTGGCCAAAATAACCGTGATTATGATTTTTGTCATAATCGAGCAGCCCTAGAGTATAGGCTTTCCGTACATAATAAAACATAATTTTGTCATGACCTGTCGCTTTTATCCCATAGCTCTTTGTGAAAATAATTGCATTGAACTTCCGTCAGCCAATCAGCTTCAAGCACACTTTAGAATACATAACTATTATGTACTTGCATGAACAAAAATAACTGCAATGTACTTATTGTGTTCGTATTGTATTGCTTAACACTCGCTGCTCTCGAGGGGGGGTTCATACGGGTAGGTTAGGTGGCATGGGTTGGTTTTGTTCAACAGTGTAATTATAAAGATACTGACTACAGATTACATGCATGTGTTTATTTTTAAATACAAGTACACTATAAAAGCATGCATGTACACAATAAGTGCATTGCATCATATTATTAATTCAAATGCATCGCAGTTAAAGCCACTTAAGCTAAAGTGAATGCTCTAGGTGTGCGTCTCCTGCGTGTACCTTCTGTCGGACTTGCACGACTGCTTTCCAGAAGTCTTTGGCCTCCACCCGATGGCAATCCTCACACATCTGATGCAAGATGACAAACTCCACCACGAACACCTGCTGCAGAATGGCTCCATTCATGACCTACAGACACATCAGACTCACTGAAACACAGCTCTGGAGTCGTCTCGGTCTAGAAACCAGCCGCAGTACCTCTTTCTGGATGGTCACCTTCATCTTGATTCTTTTAGAGTGGGGCTCCGTCCATAAGAAGCCAGCATCGATGAGTCTCACCTTGTGATCAAAGAAACATGCTGTGAACTCAGCATCAGCTGCAGTCGATGTGATGATGGTTCTGTGAGTTACCAACCTTTGCCATGGAGGCCTTGAGCTTCTTAAGACACAGAGCCAGAAGCTCCCTGGACTCCAGAGCGCACTGCATCCACGTGCCGGGAGGCTGCAGGTACCTATAGAAACACCAGAAACACTTATCTAGACGTGATCTGTGCCATCATCTTAATTTTAAAAACCCATATTCTACTCCTTTATTTCAGCTCGAGAGCGGTGCAATATTCCTGCACACGTTTTTACGTAATATGTGACCCTGGAGACCACAATCATACGGGTTGAAATTGAGATTTATGCATATGAAAGCTGAATAAATACAAATTGCATTGATGTATGGTTTGTTATGATCGGACAATATGAGGGTGCAAAAAAATCTAAATATTGAGAAAATCATCTTTAAAGTTGTTCAAATGAAGTTCTTAGCAATGCATATTACTAATAAAAAATTACGTTTTGATTATTTACGGTAGGAAATGTACAAAATATCTTCATGGAACATGATCTTAATATCCTAATGATTTTTGGCATAAAAGAAAAATTATCATTTTGACCCATACAATGTATTTTTGGCTATTGCTACAAATATACCTCTGCTTTTGTGCTCCAGGGATACATTATATTCTTGACAAGAGAAAATAAACAGGTAGTTGATAAGACTTTTATGATGCTTTCTTCTGCATTTTATGCATATCCCCAAAAAAAGACAACTCTGTCGTTAGATACTCCTTGTTAGACATGTATCAGTTATGAGTTAATCTCTTGTAATGTTGCTAACTCCACTTATCGTCAGTAGACACGGTCATGGTTTATTCTCTGGAGCTGGTTAGTGATGACTCCGGCGGACCGTACCGTTCACACTGCCTGCAGAAATGGATGGTGACTTGCTTGGGAATGCCTTCCGAGATGTCCACTTTATTCCTCAAGCAGGAGACGCACATGTTGGCTGGGTTCGGAGGAACGGCAACGCCACACATACAGCAAAGACTGCAAGAAAGAGCTGAACGCTTGAAAACGCTCGTATAAGCTGTCACTATCATAATACTCATAACCATGACACTGTAATACTCACATATTGCCTTGGCTGCTTGTTGGCGGGGCTTGCATGTACTCCATAACTACAACAACAAACAGATAATAACCGAAACTCATTTTAATAGTGCGGTCAAATTATTAATTGCATCCAAAATAAAAGCTTCTATGCATAATACATGAGTGTGTACTGTTTATTGTGTATATTTTAACACACACATGCATGCATATATGTAATACAAATGTTACGTTTATATTAGTGGCGCATGCAAAATAAATCGCTGTTAATCGCATGCAAAATAAAGGTTTTTGTTCACATATAAAGGTTATATATAATGCATATATAAATACAAACACATGCATGTATGTACATACATTTATATATTAATTATGCATAAGTATATTTAATATATAACCATACATTGTTTTCTTAAATATACACATGCATGTGTTTGTATTTATAAATACATAATTTATACACACACATATATTACGTAAACAAAAACTTGTATTTTAATCGCAATTAATCGTTTTACGACACTAGTTTACACATTAAATACATTTCTGTATAATGCAGATTATATCATAATTTAAATGTATACATGTAAATGTGTATTTATGCATGCATGATAAATATATACAGCACGCGCATATATTATGTAAACAAAAACTTATTTTAATCGCGATTAATCGTTTCTGACCGCATTGCATTTTAATAACAAAAAAAATGAAGAGATCAGTCAAAAATGAAGTGTCAAATTATGAAACCATTCTCTGTGTATCTTCTGCCATGTGCTTTATGACTAGCGTTATTAATATACGGATGACTGAAGACATCCAGCATTTACAATATGGGTAACGTATTACTGTACATACCGCGGTACTACCGTTACCTCAGCGCTGATTATTAAAGCGCGTGTCAGTAAATAGAAACACCAAACCAATACTCACTGTGTCGAAGAATCCGCGATTACACTTCAATCAGATCAATAACTTTTGGAGAACATCACATGAATACTGCACATGTGTCTGCGCCTAGACCGACGCCTGCTGATGACGTCCCGACGTGATGTCGGAATGACAAGACCCCGGCAGATAGCTGCCCGACATGCGCCTGAATGTAAATGCGAGTAATACTGTCTGGCACTCCTAAATCAGCGTGTTTATTGTTTAATTATGTTGCAGTGAATTCACTTTAGATGATAGAGCTCACATTAAACCAGAAGCAATCGGGTAATGTCATTTAATCCTGGCTGGAATTACCTTTGTGACACAGCTAGGGGACTTTGTGACATAAGGGGACGCAATTATACTAAATACATATGTAAATATTAATAATATAACCCTACAAAATCCCCAACTTTTTGTAACCGGTCTCTCCTTTTTTCCCACAAACGTTTTACTAACAGTTTTAATAGAAACCACATGGATTAAACCTCATCGTATATCTATCTTGGCATATCATTTGGACATTATCATATAAATATATGTTACTATAAAGTAAAAGGAGTACTTGACAGAATTATTAATATATGTTATGCTATTAGCAAATAAAAAATAAATAAAAAAGCCCTTAATTTAGAGCCTCGGCATATTTTACTTCGTTTTCAACCCCCACATGTTTCTGAATAACAAAATAACAACATTAATATGTTAATAATCAAAGTTTATATTAATTTTATGATGAACATATTTAATGTTTTGATTTTTTGCTGCATATTTGACAACATATTTAAAGTTTATTCACATGTAAACATTGATTAGCACACATAACGTGCCGCTTGCTAATATTGGCACCCTTGGTAAATATGAGAAATGGCGTGTGTGTAAATAAATCAGCTTTTTTATCCGTTTGATCAACGATTTCACACAAAATCACAAAATTTGTCTAAGTAAAACTATTGAAAGTGAGGGGAAATATCATTATGGAACAAATGCGTTTCTCAAATACACGTTGGACATAATTATTGGCACCCCTAGAAATTCTTATGAGTAAGAAGTATATTCAAGGTTTTATTCGTCGCATACTCAATTATACACAATATAATCGGCAGTGAAATGTAAGTCAGGTCCGCTCAATGGACAGTGCAATTATATGTAACACAACACAAGAGAATATACATACATATATAGGTACAAATGAAAAAATAAAGAAGAATAAAATTAAATGTGCAGGACAGTATACTGTAGACTTAATAAATCATAATATAAGCAGGTATGTGCAAGAAGCATGTGCAAACAACATAATCCCATTCATATTCACAATTTTGAGCACCAGAAGGTTATTATGAACATCAAAGTGTTCCTGTGGCTCAGTGGTTAGAGCATTGCGTTAGCAGCGCAAAGGTTGTGGGTTTGATTCCCAGGGAACACATACTGACAATACAAATGTATAACCTGAATGCACTGTAAGTCACTTTGGATAAAAGCATCTGCTAAATGCATAAATGTAAATGTAAATTATCATGTTTCACAGAGATATAATTAGGAGGGAAAACAAAGCCCAAATTCAGACGCACACACACACCCGGATCAGTGAACACACACACACACACACACACCGTGAACATAGTGAACACACACACACACATACATCGTGAACACACAGCCGGAGCATTGAACACACACACACTGTGAACATAGTGAACACACACACACACATAATGAACACACACACACACACACACCGTGAACACACAGCCAGATCAGTGAACACACACACACAACGTGAACACACAGCCAGATCAGTGAAAACACACACACACACACACACACCGTAAACACACACCCGGAGCAGTGAACATGCGTGTGCACACACACACACACACCATGAACATAGTGAACACACACACACACACACACACACCCACACACACACCATGAACATAGTGAACACACACACACACACACCGTGAACACACACCTGGAGCAGTACACACACACACACCATGAACATAGTGAACACATACACACACCGTGAACACACACCCGGAGCAGTGAACACACACCGTGAACTTAGTGAACACACCGTGAACACACACCCGGAGCAGTGAACACACACACACACACACCATGAACATAGTGAACACACACACACCGTAAACACACACCCGGAGCAGTGAACACACACCGTGAACTTAGTGAACACACCGTGAACACACACCCGGAGCAGTGAACACACACACACACACACACACACACCATGAACATAGTGAACACAAACACCGTAAACACACACCCAGAGCAGTGAACACACACACACACACCGTGAACACACACCCGGAGCAGTGAACACACACACACACATCGTGAACACACAGCCAGATCGGTGAACACACACACACACACCGTGAACACACAGCCAGATTAGTGAACACACACACACACACACACACACACCATGAACATAGTGAACACAAACACTGTAAACACACACCCAGAGCAGTGAACACACACACACACACACACACCGTGAACACACACCCGGAGCAGTGAACACACACACACACACACACACACACACACACCATGAACATAGTGAACACAAACACCGTAAACACACACCCAGAGCAGTGAACACACACACACACACACCGTGAACACACAGCCAGATCGGTGAACACACACACACACCGTGAACATGCAGCCAGATCAGTGAACACACACACACACACACACCATGAACATAGTAAACACACACACACACCGTAAACACACACCCGGAGCAGTGAACACACACACACACACACACACACACACCATGAACATAGTGAACACACACACCGTAAACACACACCCAGAGCAGTGAACACACACACACACACACACCGTGAACACACACCCGGAGCAGTGAACACACACACACACCATGAACATAGTGAACACAAACACCGTAAACACACACCCGGAGCAGTGAACACACACACACACACACACACACACCGTGAACACACAGCCAGATCGGTGAACACACACACACACCGTGAACACACAGCCAGATCAGTGAACACACACACACACACACACACCATGAACATAGTGAACACACACACACACCGTAAACACACACCCAGAGCAGTGAACACACACACACACACACACACACCATGAACATAGTGAACACACACACACACCGTAAACACACACCCAGAGCAGTGAACACACACACACACACATACACACCATGAACATAGTGAACACACACACACACACACACACACCATGAACATAGTGAACACACACACACACACACCGTAAACACACACCCGGAGCAGTGGGCAGCCATATTGCTGTGGCACCCGGGGAGCAGTTGGGGGTTCGGTTCTTGCTCGAGGGTCTTACATGATAATTGAAACTGTTTAGGTTTTTGGGGATAAAAAAAAGGGCTTTATGTCATTTTACATGTTTTAATAATTTTGTAGGGTGATTGTGTCCACACACTGCCAAGACAGCATCCGCTGTGAGAACTCCGCCCTCCGCCGCCTGCAGGAGCTTCGCTTGAAAAACCTGCAGCACTGCCATGGCGTGCAGCGCGGACGTCGCCTCGCAATCAGAGGCAAACGCTTTATTAGTGAGGTGGGCGGTGGTCCTGCATGGCTTCGAGGGAAGGCTGATGTCTGAGCCTAGGGTCTTGGCTGCTGCAGGACACAAGTGCGTAGCGACGCTCTCCGTAGTGACGGTCTCCACGTACCCGCCTCCGCTCCATCCACGTGGGAAAAGATGACCTGTGTGGTAGAGTGGACGCACGCCGATTGGGGCGCAGACAACGTTTTCACCAGATACTAATGTACGTCAACACGGAAGAAGGGGACCGACGCCCTCGAGTCAACTTTCCGTGTGGACCTGAAATACCAAGAGTCAAGCTTACTCCTGGCAGGCTCTTCTGGAGGACTCCAGACAAGCTCCAACTCCTGTACAGCCTTAGACAGAACCTTCATGAGCTCCTCTTGGAGGTCTGAGGGCCCCGAGCTGTCCATTTGATCAGGCTCCGATCCCGACAAATCCTCCCTCTCCGAGGCCGAGGTGGATATGGAGTCATCCCCCTCCTCCTGGCCAAAGGACACAAACTCCTTGATGTTAGCAGGGGGTGGAAGCAGTCCTCGGGGAAGGAAACTGGGGAATGGGGCGACCGTTGGGTTTGGCGGCGTGGCAAGACGACTCAGGCAGGCGACGCAGTGATAGTGTTGATCCGGCAGTTCTATTGGTCCCGCACAGATCTTGCAAACTGTAGCCATAATGAATTCAACAAGTGAAGTAGAAGATTCTGACGTAATTGTCGTGGGCATCGCATTTATACTGTATATAAATTATACTTTATTGCAATAATTGGGTGCTAATAATTGTGGCCAACACAAACTAGAGAAAGTATTTATTTCACTATGAGACCCCCACCACCACCACCACGCTTTCAATTATTTTACTTCAGTGATAGGATACAATTTTGTGAATTTTTTGAATGAAACCTCAAAATTATTTATTTTCATAGCCTTTGCTTGTATTTTCCTAGACTGCCAATATTAGTGAAGGGCACTAATCAAATATAGTATGACAGAAGCTCTGTAGCCTACATGCACAGACAATTGAGTTATCTCCAAAGCCATCCTTCCTCTCATAATGCGATTAATATGATCTACCTGACCACTAGTGATCTAATCACCTAAATACAGGGAAACTGACTGTTGTTCCAGGTAAGTGAATCCTCAACTGTTTCATATCTCTCGTATTTTCATCCCTTTCTCACGTAATACGAATCCTCTGTAGCTTTCCTGAAACCACACTTCACTGCCCTGTTCTAATGCAAGGCAATAAATGCTAAAAAATATATTTAAAAAAATGTCATGTCTTATGTAGTTGGTCAAAACAAACCTTCAGCAATCCATTTGATTACACTGCAGAGGTATATTACCTGATACCTTTCCCATTAAAACAAGAAACTGACTATTTTTATTAACCATCCACTACTCCAGCGCAGAGCTGGGACTTT